>CM069137.1:62132090-62302090 GCA_035221665.1 Okamejei kenojei | reverse complement strand
CCCCCCCCCCCGCCCCTTTCCTTCCCGGGTTATTCAAACCCCAGCCTCCCCCTCCCCCCCCCCCCCAGGTTATTCACATCCTCCGCCCCCTCCCCCACCCCCCCCCCCGGGTTATTCAAACCCCCAGCCTCCCCCTCCCCCCCCCAGGTTATTCACATCCTCCGCCCCCTCCCCCCCCCCACCCCCCCGCCCAGGTTATTCACACCCTCCGCCCCCTCCCCCCACGGGTTATTCACGCCCCCAGCCTCCCCCCCCCCCCCAGGTTATTCACACCCCCCCCCCCCCCCCCCCCCCCCCCCCCCCCCCCCCCCCCCCCCCACCCCCCCCCCGGGATTCAGACCCCCAGCCTCCCCCCCCCCCCCCCCAGGTTATTCACACCCTCCGCCCCCTCCGCCCCCCCTCCCCCCCCCCCCCCCCACCCAGGTTATTCATGATTAAAGTTTAAAAAAAATCCCAAACCACCTTTTAAATCACCAGTTTCCAGCGACGTCACAATGCCCCCCCCCCCAACAGTACAGTGAAACAATATTCCACCACCTTCCAGTGACGTCAGGGGGAGGGCCTCATTTCAAAACCAGCTTCATCAGCTCTCCAACACACACACTTATTCTAGTAAGTCCTTCAAATTTACATCCCTCTGCACTTGCCAAAGTAACTTAAAAATTGCATTTTCAAACCACCTGTTTCTTTTTAACCTATTGACACAAACATTTGACTACAATTTCAGGCAATCGTATTCTTTTAACCTGTGTTTTTTTCTGTAGATAAAAAAGTGCCGTTTACATTCAAACAAGCTCACAGAGTCAGAGAGTCATACAGCATGAAAACAGGCCCTTCGGCCCACCTGGCCCATGCTCATTAAGCTGCCCCATCTACACATGTCCCACCTGCCCACATTTTGGCCCATATCCCTCTAAATCTTTCCTATCCCTGTACCCTTCTAAGTATATTTTAAATGTTGAAGCCATTTAGAAATCATCCCCTTAACTAATTACAGAACAAATAGTTTATAAAGATATTGTTCGAACATTGTGCAATATAATGCTTACCTGTATCAACTGTTGATGACTTAAACATCCATTTGTTTCATTGCTGCTAGACACCATGTTTTCTGGAAAAAACTAAGAGAGGGAAAAAAAACACAAACATTCTGACTATAATTTCAGGCAGCTTCTTCTTTTATCCTGTGCCTTTATTTGTAGACAGCAAGGTGCTGGTATTCCTCTTGAATTGGGATCCTCTCTCTTGTCAAGTGGCTTTTTTACCACAATCTGATGATCAACTACCCTCTAAATCTAAACAAGACTACAAGATCGCAATCAATTGACCATCACTCTGGCCATCTGCTTTGGTAGAGTTGTAGACGGCACTTGTAATTGATGATACAGTGGCGGAGCGGCAGAGTTGCTGCCTTACAGCATCAGTGACCCCTGTTCAACACTGACTGGGGGGGCCGGGGGTTGTCTGTATGGAGTTTGTACATTCTTTCTGTGACTGCGGGGTTTTCTCCGGAAGCTCCGGTTTCCTCCCAGACTCCAAAGACAAGTGGGATTGCAGGTTAATTGGCTTTTGTAAATTGCCGCTTGTGTATAGAATGTGAAATTGGGACAACATAGGACTGTGTGGTCGGTGTGCTCGTTGGGCCAAAGATTTGGTTCCATGCTGTGTCCCTAAACTAAACTAAACCATCAAGGAAATCTTGATTATTTTGCATCATTCCAATCAGAATAAGCAAATCTTTAAATATATTTTAAAACTTTGTTTTTGCAGAAGATAACAGAGGAGGACATTTGTAAAAATAGAACACTCATTATTATCACATAAAACTTATCAGCTACTTCAAAACACTGTAATTAGTTTTCTATTTATGGTAAGTCCTCATATCACTGTTGATAATACTCCAAAAGTATTTGCTATAGGAAAATGCCATTAAGCTGGAAAGAGTGCAGAGCAGATTTACAAAAATGGTACCAGGACTCAAGGGCCTGAGCTATAGGGAGAGATTGGGCAGGCAAGGACTTTATCCATGGAGCACACTAGCTTTTATCCAAAATGATGTAATCAGGAGCAGAGGACGTAGGTTCAAGGTGCGAGGAGAAAGATTTAATAGGAACCTGAAGGACAGAGGGTGGTGGGTATATGGAACACAGGACCTTGGGGGTATGGAACTAGCCGCCAGAGGACACTAAACGCTGGAGTAACTCAGCAGGTCAGTTAGCATTTCTGGAGAACATGGATAGGTGATGTTTTGGGTCAGGCCTTCATCAGAGCTGCCAGAGGAGGTAGTTAAAGCAGGTACTATAACAACATTTAGAAGACTATTGGACAGGTATATAGATAGGAAAGGTTTAGCAGGATATGGGCTAAATGTGGGGAAATGGGACTAGCTTGGAGTATCTTAGGCTGGACATAATGGGCTGAAGGGCATGTTTCCTTGCAGTGTGACCTTATGACTCTAAAACAGCAACTGAGATATGGATTCAGTTCCCCAAATAGCGGATTTCACTCACCGATGGATTTTTAAAGAATTCGTATTTAGTATAATTTTTTCTGAAGTATAATTTACAGTCTTCATCCATTGGCCAGCCTGATTGTACCTGAATTATTGATTCGTGATCTTCTACAATTCTTTCTGCACAAAGGATAAAAACAAGTCACCTTTATGTGGCTTTGCATTTAAAACAATTTTTTTTGGCATAACGTGGTAAATAAGTCCCGGCACACAAAGAAGATTTTGCGCTTTTTCCAAAATACTGTAGACACAAGGAAGTGCAAATGCTGGAATCTTGAGGCAAATACAAAGTGCTGGAGGAACTCAGCGGGTCAGGCAACATCTGTAGAGATGATGAACCTCTAAAATATTACTTTGGTCTAGTTGTAGAGATACAGCATGGAAACAGGCCCTTCGGCCCAACGAGCCCACGCCGACCAACAATCCCCGTATACTAACGCTATCCTTCACACACTAGGGACAATTTACCAATTAACCTTCAAATCTGTACATCTTTGGAGCGTGGCAGGAAACCGGAGCACCGGGAGAAAACCCCCGTAGGTCACGGGGAGAACGTACAAACTGTACAGACAGCAACCATAATCAGGATCGAACCAGGGTCTCTGGTGCTGTGAGGCTGCAACTCTACTGCTGCACCACAGTGCCACCTTGACCCATTTAAAACCCATTTTACTTTAATTAAAGAAGTATTCAGCAGCTGCTGCTGGCTTACCTATACCAATATTAGACAAGTGCTCAGCAATAGTCCATTCACCTTCATTAACACAATGGTTTCTCATTAGGAAGAGCTGACACACATCACGGGCCACAATGTCACTTGGTACCTCCAATGCACGGCTACTGCCATCTTCATTAAATACCTTAATTACCTGGAGATAGAAAGATCTGGTCACCAGCTCAAATTAAATTGTTAGCCATTATTTTGCTATTTACATATATCAATCGTATTGATAATCCCCATGGACAAATCCCACAGCATTCTACACAAGATAAATGATCAATAATAGATCTTAACACAATTTTTAACAGAAAATAGGATATCTAAACACAACAGATAATCATAGTAAAACTTGGCTTTTGAAGCAGCTGCCAGAGGGGGAGGTTGGGGCAGGTACTATACCTACAATTAATAGATTTGGACATGTACATGGATAGGAAAGGTTTAGAAGGATCTAGGCCAAATGCAGGCAGATGGGACTGGCGTGGATGGGGCACCTTCGTCAGCAAGGGCAAGTTGGGCCGAAGGGCCTGTTCAGGTGCTGTATGAATCTATTAATCTATATAGGCATCCTCAAAAATAATTTTGACTGCTTATGATATGATTGCCCTTTTCCAAGACACAGCATGGAAGTTCATAATCCGTCACCTGTTAACATGGCTCAGAGGAAATCATTTTTCAAAATCATCAATTTAATAAACGTACTTACTGAAAGGAAATCATTAAAGATTGATTCAGATAGTCCTATAAATGTACTCACTATGTTTTGCCCACACACTCATTTAATTATCCAGATATCTATTACATTTGCTTTTGACAGGCAATGCAATATGCAAATCTAGTAGACTACAATCATATCTGTTTTAAGGCTTTTTTTGTCTATCTCTGTTTTAAGGCTGTTTTATTATTTATACATTGTGTCTATCTTGCAGTAAAAATAAGATTAATGGTATTTGAACAACTTCATATTTGTTTAAAAAAATCTTTCCGCGCACATCTCTTTTAATGTTTGCCCATCTCATCTGAAAGCTATGCCCTCTATTCCTCGACATGTCTGCCCTGGATGAAAGATTCTGACGGTCTACCCTACCCTATGTATTCAATCTGTGCTTCAATAATCCATTTTAGACAATAGACAATAGGTGCAAGAATAGGCCATTTGGCCCTTCGAGCCAGCATCGCCATTCAATGTGATCATGGCTGATCATTCCCAATCTGTACCCTGTTCCTGCCTTCTCCCATATCCCCTGATTCTGCTATCTTTAAGAGCCCTATCTAACTCTCTCTTGAAAGTATCCAGAGAACCGGCCTCCACCGCCCTCTGAGGCAGAGAATTCCACAGACTCACAACTCTCTGTGGGAAAAAGTGTTTCCTCGTCTCCGTTCTAAATGGCTTACCCCTTATTCTTAAACTGTGGCCCCTGGTTCTGGACCGGTGATTTTACCGGTAATTATTTCTGTAGACAAAAGGGTGCTGATATACAAATCAACTAGAAATTTAAAAACAATTCCATCAATGTATCCCACTTTTCAGTTATAATTTTGTGATCAATAAATTTCAAATTTAATAAATGTATTTATGTTGCAGCAAATTTTGGACAATAAAACTGAGTTGGCATGAGATTATTTTAAAAAGAGAGTCAATGACTTAAGAGAGTTTAATTGTCATATGTACTGACAACTGAACAATTAAATGCTTACTTGCAGCAGCAGCACCAGAGGCATGTGGACACAATAACACACAGATATAATAAACTAATCAATAAATAATTCACACCCGCAGATTTCATCTTCTATTTATTTTTTGCAAACTTTCAGACCACAAACCTTGCATTGTACTATTTATACACTTACATTATCATTTATTATGTCTAAATGATAAGACTAAGGCACAACTGTACATCTCTAGAGGAGCAAAGGTCACCTGGCTCAGAGTCAGAGAGGCAGGGACACAGAGGGACACAGAGGGACACAATAACAGCATTTAATTTAGCTTAGAGATACAGCATGGAAATAGACCCTTTGACCCACCGAGTCCACGCCGGCAGTCGATCACCCAAACACTAGTTCTATCCTACACACTAGGGACAATTTGCAGAAGCCAACTAACCTGCAAACCTGCACGTCTTTGGAATGTGGGAGGAAACAGGAGCTCCCGGAGAAAACCCACGCAGTCACAGGGAGAATGTTCAAAATTGATACAGAGCACCTGTAGTCAGGATCGAACCCAGGTCACTGTAGCTGTAAGGCAACAACTCCACTGCTGCGCTATTATACCGCACATTTGAAACGCTTGAACAGGTACATGAATAAGAACGGTTTAGAGGGATGTGGACCAAGTGCGGGCAAATGAGACTAGCTTAGATGGGGCATCTCGGTTGGCATGGATGAGCTGGGCCGAAGGTACTGTTCAGTGCTGTGTACTGTACAGGATAACATGAAAAGCAAAGCTCATCATTGTACCTCAGTCATGGAGGCATGGAGGCAGAGGGGCAGGGGGTTTGAAAGCACCCAACACCAGTTTCAGGAGCAGCTTCTTCCCCTCCATTGTCACACCTCTAAATGGTCCTTCCATAAACTAGTGCTAGGGTACTGCCCGAATCACAGAATCAAAGTCTCGAATGCCTGGAAATGAAGAAGACTGAAGAGAGTGGTGGACACTGCCCAGTCCATCACTGGTACTGACCTGCCCATCAAAGGGATCTACAGGAGGCACTGTCGCAAAAAGGAGCCAGCATCATCACAGACCCACACTACCCTGGCCACGCTCTCATCTCACTGCTACCATCGGGAAGAATCATAGAATCATAGAAAATAGGTGCAGGAGTAGGCCATTCGGCCCTTCGAGCCTGCACCGCTATTCAATATGATCATGGCTGATCATCCAGCTCAGTATCCTGTACCTGCCTTCTCTCCATACCCCCTGATCCATTTAGCCACAAGGGCCACATCTAACTCCCTCTTAAATATAGCCAATGAACTGGCCTCAACTACCTTCTGTGGCAGAGAATTCCACAGACTCACCACTCTCTGTGTGAAAAATGATCTTCTCATCTCGGTCCTAAAAGACTTCCCCCTTATCCTTAAACTGTGACCCCTTGTTCTGGAGTTCCCCAACATCGGGAACAAAGAAGGTCCAGGAGCCTGAAAACCGTGACCGCCAGGTTCAAGAACAGCTTCTTACCAGCAACCATCAGGCTCTTGAACAGTGCACAACACTAACCACAACTACTGTGATATTCTATGGACTGTGTCTTTGGTAGCAATACGGAATGTGACTTTGCATTATTGCGATTACCTACTACTATTACCGTTATTAATTTATTGTATTATTGATTATTATATATTTATTTGTGATTTATTGTGTTAATGGGCCTGGGTGTTTAAGATGCCGAACCAGGTCATGATGCAGCCAGTCAGTATGCTCTCTACTGTATGCCTGTACAAGTTCAATAGATTATTCTTCAATATATTAAATCCCCTCAATATTCCAAGGAAGTAGAAGCGATGATGGGCTTTCTTTGTGATTGCATCAATGTGCTGGGCCCAGGACAGGATTTCAGAATCGTGTACACCCTAGAACTTAAACTTGTTGACTCTCTCCATCACCATCCCATAGATGCTTAGTTTCGTTTATTGTTGTCACGTGTACCGAGGTACAGTGAAGAGCTTTTGTTTGCGTGCTATCCAGTCAAAGAAAAGACTGTACATGAATACATCCACAGTGTACAGATAAAGAATAAAGGGTACAACATTTGAGAAAGATGAAGTCTGATAAAGTTTGGTTAAAGATAGTTCACTCTAATCACACTCTGGCTGGTAAACCCTTCAGTTGTCTGACAACAGCTGGGAAGAAACCATCCCTGAATCTGGTGGTAGACATGTTTGTGGATCCCCAACATCCCCCTCCTTCAGAATATTTCAGCTGGATATTCCCCGTACACTGGACTATACCAGAAGTTCAAAAAGCTTTTCATTGAAAATGCAGATGGATTTTCCTTTTATGAAAGTTGATAATGATGGGGAAACGTCATAGTTGAGAGTTTAGTCTGTTACAGGCACGTATAACGAGGTACAGTGAAAAGTTTTTTTGTTGCATACCATCCACTCAGCGGAAAGACTATACAAGATTACAAACAAACGGTCCACAGTGTTCAGATAAAGGGAATAACATTTAGTGCAGGATAAAGTCCAGTAAAGTTCATTTCAAGATATACCAAGGGATTTCAGTAAGGTGGATGGGTCAGGACCGCTCTCTAGTTAGGGATAGGATGGTTCGTTCATATTTCCATTGGGCGGCTTACAACCCAGTGGTATGAACGCTGATGTCTCTAATTTCAAGTAGCTCCTGCATATCCTCTGTCCCCATTACCCTCACCCTAAATGTCCTACAAGTTCCATTGCTCATGTCCTTGTATCCCTTCATTATTATCTCTTCCCCAGCCAACCATTGTGGGTTCCACCCTTCCTTGATCATCGGTTGCCAGCCCTGCTTTGTTCTGGCCTTTTCCTAACTCCCGTTCCCAGTCTGAAAAAGGGTCCTGACCCAAAATGTCACCCATCCTTTTTGCTCCATAGATGCTGCCTGACCTGTTGAGTTACTCCAGCACTTTATGACTATCTTCAGTATAAACCAGTATCTGCAGTTTCTTTCCACACATGGGATGGTTCAGTTGCCTGATAACATGTCTCAGAACATGGTGTTGCTATCACTGTCCAATAGGTGGTGTTAAACATTGCGATACCACCAAGCGAAGGAGATCGTGGAAGTGCAGGAAAATAGTAGACGGCCCCTCAAGGCAACTGTATGCACAGCCAGCCAATGCATTGCAGATGAGCAGAAGTGAAGCAACAGTTTTCAAACTACTAAATATTTAGAATAAATGTTTCCATAATTTAAGACCAGTATTTCTCCAATTTTCTCAGTCTTGGGAATCAAGTGCATACAAAGTAGGTTTGAAGATAAAAACTCTTGATAGTCATAGATTCATAGTAATACAGCATGGAAACAGGCTCTTTGGCCCAACTTGCCCATGCTGACCAACGTGCCCGTCTACACTAGTCTCACCTGCCTGCGTTTGTTCCATTTCCCTCTAAACCTAACCTATCCACGTACCTGTATTTTAAATGCTGTGATAGTACCAAGATACTGGAAATGTGAAGTAATTTGAGATCACTTTAGGTAACTCCCTCTTTCTATCTGCATCAGGACTGAGTGGATTTTGCATGCTGCCGAATACCCTTATCAAACTTTTACACATTTACAGCAGAGAGCAAACTGACTGGTTGCATCACGGCCTGGTTCGGTAACTTGAACACCCAGGAACAAAGGAGATCACAGAGTGGTGAATACTGCTCGGTCCATCACGGGGACTGACCTCCCCACCATCGAAGGGATCTACAGAGAGTGGTAGACACTGCCGGTCCATTACAGGTACTGACCTCCCCATCATCTAAGGGATCTACAGGAGGCGCTGCCTCAAAAAGGCAGCCAGCATCATCAGAGACTCACGTTACTCTGGCCATGCTCTCATCTTGCTGCTACCACTGAGAAAAAGGTACAGGAGTCTGCAAACTGTGACCACCATGTTCAGTATTTGCCAAGTGTCTGGAATGACAAATCTTAGCATATAAAATATATTTATTTACCTAAAGTCTTGTGCCGGCATGCATGGGGGCTGCAAGAATCTGCTCCGAATGTGTTAATCCATAAAATGCCAGCGTTGGACAATTCAGCAGCAGTGCAGATGCTGGGACCACATTAATACATAAACCACCAACTTCAAATGATCTCTTGGGAGAGCCAAGCACAAAGTCCTTCTGACTACTGGTTCAACAAACTTCAGGCAGATCAGAAAACACAGCCCATTGTCTTTGCAATTGACAGTCATACTCCAGTGCTCCATTTCTCCCATGATTTGTTATCATTCAACACCGAAAATAATAAGATTAATCGGCATGTCATAAAATATACATGTTCTCAGTCAAAGTCTCCGTGGTAGAGCTGCTGCCTCCCACCGCCGGAGACCCAGGTTCAATCCTGACTTCAGGTGCTGTCTGTGTGTGGAGTTTGCACGTTCTCCCTGTAACCACGTGGGTTTCCTCCGTGTGCTCCGGTTTCCTCCCACATCCCAAAGACATGATACATTGAACTTGATTTTCTCATTAATTATGTTATTTACAGAGTACTATGCTTATATATTCTGCTGCGCTGCTGCAGGTAAGAATGTTATTGTTCTGTCTGGGACATATGACAATAAAACACTCTTGACACTTGACTCTTGACTAATTGTCCTCTGTAAATTGCCCCTGATGTGCAGGGAGTGGATGAGAAAGTGGGATAACATAAAACTAGTGTAAACAGGTTCACCTCCGAAGGGTCCCGACCTGAAACGTTACCTATCCATTTCCCCCAGGGATGCGCCTGACCTGCTGAGTTACTCCAGCATTTTGTGTCTTTTTTGCTAAACCATCATCTGCGGTTCCTTGTTTCCACATCCTAATGTGAATGGGTGATCAGTGGCTGGTGTGAACTTGATGGGCTGAACAGCCCGTTTCCATGCTGAAATTTTAAACTAATCTAAACATTATTTTCAACTCATAGAGTCATAGTCGTAGAGTCATACAGCACTGAAACATGCTTTTCTGGCCAGCTTGCCCACACCAACCAAGATGCCCCATCTACAATTATCCCACCTGCCTGCATTTGACCCATATCCCTCTAAACCTTACCCATCCATGACCCTGTCCAAATATCTTTTAAATGCTGTTATACTACCGGCCTCAACCACCTCCTCTGGCAGCTCGTTCCATATACCCACCACCCTCTGTGTGAAGAAATTGCCCCTCTGATTCCTATTAAATCTTGCCCCTCTCACCTTAAAATATCATAAATATTCACTACTGCATAAAATATCCCAATGTGAACACAAATTACAAAGTTTTTCAGTGTTCAAACAGTTAAGGAGTTAGTCTTAGAGGTTGTAGCTGAATTAAACACTGGGGCTTGGAAATAGTTTAGAGAACATAACTTGATCTCTGACACCCAGAAATTCTTACCCTTTTCTGCAGGACAAGTGGAGTGATTGCAGGTAAGGTCACTCTTCTTACAAACAAGTTCATCTCTGTTGCGTGGAGCGCATAGCCATTAAGCAATCACAAAACAGCCTTCCGTTGCACGGTGGTGAATATTCTTGACACAATCGCTTGCAAGGCACAGAACACAAAATAGTTTGTCATTGCTCAGAGGCAACTAATCAAAGCGCGGTTTTAAAGGATCATCAAATATCACCCAGCCTACGTGAATCCGACGCCGCTCAAAGCAATTAAAAGAAATGTGATCATCAGACAGGGCAGAACAGCAGCCAATCGCTGTCACTACAGAGCTCCTCCTTTGCCCTTGAAAACAAATTCTAAACTCCTTGTTTACACTTTTACCGCAACAAGAACACAAATTTCCTGTCTGCCAAAGAACATACTTCTAAAGTCTGAAGAAGGGTCTCGTCCCGAAATGTCACCCATTCCTTCTCTCGAGAGATACTGCCTGTCCCACTGAGTTACTCCAGCATAGTTTCTGTGTCTGTCTTTGATTTAAACCAGCATCAGCTGTTTTCTCCTAAACATACTTTTAAATTTGTTGTTAGTCAAGAAATTCTAGTTTTAGTCTCTTCGAATCCTACATTATACTCGTGTCATTGTTTAAAATCAGGAAAACTTCCTCTGACAAAGAGACATAGAAACATAGAAAATAGGTGCAGGAGTAGGCCATTCGGCCCTTCGAGCCAGCACCGCAATTCAATATGATCATGGCTGATCATCCTATATCAGTACCCCGTTCTGGCTTCTCCCCCCCCCCCCCCCCCCTCCACCACTACCTTCTGTAGCAGAGAATTCCACAGATTCACAACATGTAAGATTATTAAGGGTTTGGACACACTAGTGGCAGGAAACATCTTCCCGATGTTGGGGAATCCAGAACCAGGGGCCACAGTTTAAGAATAAAGGGGTAAGCCATTTATAACGGAGATGGTGAAACAATTTTTCTCACAGAGAGTTGTGAGTCTGTGGAATTCCCTGCCTCGGAGGGCGGTGCAGGTTCTCTGGATACTTTCAAGAGAGAGCCAGATAGGGCTCTGAAAGGGGAGAAGACAGGAACAGGGTATTGATTGGGGATGATCAGCCATGATCACATTGAATGGTGGTGCTGGCTCGAAGGGCCGAATGGCCTACTCCTGCACGTATTGTTTATTGTCCATTGTCTCTGGGTGAAAATGTTTTTCCTCTTCTCAGTCCTAAATGGCCTACCCCTTATTCTTAAACTGTGACTCCTGGTTCTGGACTCCCCCGAACATCGGGAACATTTTTCCTGCATCTAGCTTGTCCAATCCTTTAAGAATTTTATATTTCTGAAAAATCCCCTCTAATCCTTCTAAATTCCAGCGAATACAAGCCCAGTCGACCCATTCTTTCATCATATGTCAGTCCCACCAACCCGGAAATTAACTTGGTGAACGTACGCTGTACTCCCTCAATAGGAATAATGGCCTTCCTCAAATTAGGAGACCAAAATTGCACACAATACTCCTGGTGCAGTCTCACCAGGGCCCTGTACAACTGCAGTAGGACCTCCTTGCTCCTAAACTCAAATTCTCTCACAATGAAGGCCAACATGCCATTAACTTTCTTCACTGCCTGCTGTATCTGCATGCTAACGTTCAGTGACTGATGTACAAGGGCCCCCAGGTCTCGCTGCAAATCCCCTTCTCCTAATCTGACACCATTGAGATAATAATCTGCCTTCCTGTTCTTGCCACCAAAGTGGATAACCTCACATGTATCCACATTATACTGCATCTGCCATGCATCTGCCCACTCACCCAACCCATCCAAGTCACCCTGCAGCCTCATAACATCCTCCTCGCAGCTCACACTGCCACCCAACTTGGTGTCATCCGCAAACTTGGAGATGTCACATTTAATTCCTTCATCTAAATTGTTAATATATATTGTAAACAACTGGGGTCCCAGCACTGAGCCTTGCGGAACCCCACTAGTCACTGCCTGCCATTCTGAAAAGGACTCGTTAATTCCTACTCTTTTGCTTTCTGTCTGCCAACTAGTTCTCTATCTGTCAATGCCCTACCCCCAATACCATGTGCTCTAATTTTGCACAATGATCTCTTGTCAAAAGCTATTTGAACCTTGTAAAAGGCTTTTTGAAAGTCCCGATAGACCACATCCAGTGTGGCTGCCTCGCCTGCAGCTGTCTGTCCTTTCTTTCTTTTTGTTATTTTTAAACTGTTTTAAAGTTTGTTTTTGAAGGTCTTTTAGTCTTTTTTTTTAATGTAGGGGGTGGGGAGGAGGAGGGGAGGGGGGGAGGGGGAAACTGTTTTTCTTAGTCACTTCCTGGTCGAGGATGCGATTATTCTCCGAGCCACATCTTCGCCTCCTCCTCGCGGCCTACAATCTGGATTGGCGCGGCTTTTCTTGCCGGAGACCGTCCAGAGCTTCAGCAGCGGCGCAGCAATGGATTCCATCGCGGAGCGAGCGATGCCTTACCGGGAATTGCCGTGTTGGAGCTCCAGAGTGCTGGGACTGCCGACTTTGAACACCGTGGAGCTGTGGTCTGCGGAGCTTCCAGCCACGGGCGGCAGGAGCTTCCAGCCTCTGGCGGAGCGGACTTTCCAGCCGCTAGCGGTGCTGACTTTGACCGCGGGATGTCAAAGCCTGGGATCTCTTGCCGAGGTCGCTGGCGTTGAATCTCCACCCAGCTCGGCCTGTGGACTTCGGAAGCCGTGGTCTCGGGTAGGAAGCGGCCGATTCGGAGGCTCCGGGCCGCTGAGAGTGTTCTTCCGTTCAAGGGCCTGAAACATCGGGCTGTCGTTGCGGCGGCTGCGGAGGCCTCAAAGGGCCCTGACCACGGGTGAACAGAGGAAGAGGACTGAACCTTTGTGCCTTCCCTCACAGTGGGAAACATTGATTCAGCTGTGAGGGGATCCTTTTTATGTTTTATGTTAAATTCTAAAGTGTTGTGTTTATTTTATTTGTGTGCTGCATGGTAACTCAAATATCACTGCACCGATTGGTGTATGTGACATTAAATGTCCTTTGTCCTTTGACCAACAAACCTCTGCATCTTTGGAAAGTGGGAGGAAACTGAATTTCCCAGAGAAAACCCGAGCGGTCACAGGGAATAAGTACAGACAGCCTCCATAGCTAGCATTGACCCTGGGTCCCTGGCATTGCAAGGCAGCAACTCTACCACTGCGCCATCGTGCTACCCTGAAGTTTCAGGTCGAGACCCTTCTTCAGACTATTTCAAACTTCAGACTCCTTCTCCTAAGTCTGAAGAAGGGTCCCAACCTGAAACTACACCTATCCTTTTTTCTCCAGAGATGCCGCCTGGCCCGCTGAGTTACTCCAGCACTGTGTGTCTATCTTTGGTATAAACCAGCATCCGCATTCCTTTGTGGCTACAAAGCAGTTTTCAACATCTTGTTAAGTTTCCAAACCAAAGTAGCTGAATGTACACTGTTTTGTAACTGCCATTAAATTTTCCTTGATGATGATTGATTTAATGTCGGGAGTAATTCGAGAGCACTTGTTATGGTTAGGTCCATGTTGGACCTGCAGAGAGATGCGGGTAGAGTCACTACCTCACAGCGCCAAAGACCAAGATTTGATCCTGACCTCAGGTGCTGTTTATGTGGAGTTTGTACTTTCTAACTGTGTGGGCTTCCTCCGGCTTCCTCCCACATCTCAAAGACCTGCAGGTTTGTAGGTTAATTGGCCCTCTGTAAATCCCCTCTAGTGTGTAGAGAATGGATGTGAAATTGGAATAACATAGAAATAGTGTGATCGGGTGATCGATGGTCGGCATGGACTCGGTGGGCCGAAGGGCCTGTTTCCATGCTGTATCTCTATAACTAAAACTAAAAAGGATGCAATCCAAAAATTATTTTATCTAAAATCAATGAAATATGAAAATGTTCCTGAAAGTAAAACCTTAAAGAACAATCTTGAGTAATGCCATCACAATAATTAACATTTGGTAATCAACAACTGCGCACGTTGTTCCAGAATTGGTTTAGAGATGCACTTAATGTTCTACCAAGACTTGCAGGCTGCAAATGGGAAAATTCGAGCTGACGAGTTCCAGACATATTTGTATGTGAGAGAAACACAGCATTCTTCATTTGAGGTTTTGTTCTTATACATGAATGAATCCTCGGTTCTTCCATAATGAACCAACACAGCAACATAGGTGCCTGGATTAAGGGGTGTTAGCTACAAGGAGAGGTTGGACAAACTTGGATTGTTTTCACTGGAACATCAGAGGTTGAGGATAGACCTGATAGAAGTGTATAAAATTATGAGAGGCATAGTAAGGGTAGACAGTCCAAATCCTTTTCCCAGGGTGGAAGTATGAAGTACTAGAGGGCATAGCTTTAAGGTGATGGGGGGCAAAGTTTAAAGAAGATGTACGGGGCAAGATTATTTGCACAGAGGATGGTGAGTTCCTGGAACATGCTGTCAGTGGTGGTGGTTAAAGCAGATGTGGTAGTAGCATTTAAAAGATTTTTGAATAGGCATCTGGATTTGCCAACTTACCAACTTCCATAGATCCACTGTAGAAAGCATACTATCGGGTTGCATAACATAGAACATTGGTGTAGGAGGAGGCCATTCAGCCCTTCGAGCCAGCACCACATCTTGGTTTGGGAACAGCTCTGCCCAAGACCGCAATAAATTTCAACGAGTTGTGTATGTATGGAGTTAAAGTCACCCATTGCAACAACTTAGTTGCTTTTAAATGTTTCCATAATCTGTGTACATCTCAGACCCTCCATCTTCCACTGGCTATTGGGTGGTTTGGAGCATATTTCCATTGGAGTACTTGTACCTTTCTTATTTCTTAGTTTCTATCCATATCATCTCAGTGGATGAACCCACCAAAGATGTCCACATGTCTGTTTATGAATTCAATGACAAGTTACTGATAAACTCCAACTGAATCCTAAAGCAATGGGTACTGTGATAAGGCTGGTCTTGTATAGTACATGGTTAGTACCATGCACACTGGGTTGAAAAACGCTGACCAGCTTGTAAACAGCTCAAGCACTTTAACATTCATGAACATTCAAAACCAATGAACCAAAAATCAAATTGCTAAAATATTTGCAATTGTTTGTGTTTTTAAGTAAACCCAATTAATTCAAAGGAATGTGTATCATCCAATGTGTAGGAAGGAACTGCAGATGCTGGTTTAGACCGAAGATAGAAGTTTAGACATACGCCCTTCGGCCCATCCAGTCCACACTGACCATCGATTACACTAGTTCTATGTTATTCCACTTTCTCATCCACTCCCTTCACACTAGGGGCAAATTACAAAGGGCCCAATTAACCTACAAATCCTCACGTCTTTGGGATGTGGGAGGAAACAAAAGCACCTGGAGGAAACCCACGTGGTCACAGGGAGAACGTGCAAATTCATGGAGGTAGTTGTGAGTACAATAACAACATGTAAAAGTCATTTGGATAGGGACATGGCTAGGAAAGGTTTAGAAGGTTATGGACCAAAAGTGAGTAAATTGAAGTAGCTTAGTCATCTTGGTCGGCATGGATGAATTGGGCCAAAAGGACTGTTTCTGTGCTGTATGACTTTATGACTAAAATCTCAAGTGCTGTAAAAACTGGTATCCAAAACACTATTTTACAATCAGTGAAAAAAAGGCAGTTCTTGGATCACACAATTAATTATTGATAAACTACATGGTTAGCTAAATCAAAGATATTTTTACAAATGCCTGCCTCGAACCAGCTGTGCGACACTTAAAATTCTAGATTGGAATTTCAAGTCTGTTAATAAATAGTAGATTAAATGGACAGAGAGTCATATCTGACTGTTCACCAATGCATGGTGGTCCTACATCTCAGCTCGCCTGGTGCACAAAATCACAGGCTTTAATTCTAACCACATCGACTAGGGTACATGGGACATGTTGGTTGGCATGGACAAGTTGGGCCGAAGAGCCTGTTTACATGCTGTATGACTGATTAATATCAAAGATTAGTGGCATTATTTTCCATAATTATCTCATTGGGATCTGCTGGAATGGTGTCATAGATCCACCAAGGCAGAGATTGAAGAAAAGCTGGGAACAAAAAAATACACCAACACCTCTACTTTCCCAGGAGTCTAAGTAAGTCATATCTCCAACGATTCTTCTGCTGATGCACCATGGAAAGCATATTGTCGGGTTGCATCATAGCTTAGTTTGGGAACAGTTCTGCCCAAGTCCAGAAGAAATTGCAAAGAGTTGTGGATGTAGCCCAGTCCATCACACAGACCAGACTCCCCACCATTGACTCCATCATGGTGCTTCAGGAAAGCAGCCAAGATAATCAAGGATATTTTTTACCCCGGTCATTTTCTCTTCTCCCCTCTCCCATGGGGAAGAAGATACAAAAGCTTGACAGAATGTAGCACCAAACTCCGGAACCACTTCTTCCACACTGTTGTCAGGCTTCTGTCTGGTCCTCCCACAGCTAAGGAAGGTGTAGTCCCAATCTTCCAACATACCTCAGTGTGAACATTGCACATTGCATCTCTGTAACTGCAATGCTTCTTATAACACTATATCTGCACTATATTTTCTAAAAGACATTTAGACAGGTACATGGATAGGAAAGGTTTAGAGAGATTTAGTGGGACCAGCATAGATGGGGCATCTTGGGCAAGTTGGGCCGAAGGGCCTACTTCTGTGCTGTAGGACTCTGACTCTTTGTACTACCTGTTGTACGTGAATGGCTTGATTTTATTCATGTATAGTGTTATCTGATTTGACTAAAGAACACAGAAACAAAGCTTTTCATTATACGTCGGTACAAGTGACAAAAATAAAGTAATATTAATGCCAGTCAAGTGTAGAACATCCAGTCCAATTACATATATTGTTTGCATTGATTGTGTAATTTACTCAAAGCCTCTTCATAGACTGCATCTGAAGCTTTATAATTACACTAGACTAAGTGGGACCCATTGGGTCCCAGTCACACAGGACGCTTGGTTCCCCCACTGCAACCCATTCCCCAACGTAATATTCCACCACTCACCCATAGCCCCTAACTGCACAGGCGCGGTTGACGGGTTCCCGTTATGACGTCCCTGATCCCCCCTCCTCCCCACTCCACCTCTTGCTCTTCCCCCCCCCCACGCACTCACTCCATCCTCCCCAACACCTCTCCCCCCCCATCCACTCTTAGCGGCTCTGGTAGAGGAGAGGGAGGGGGTGGGGGAGGGGAGGAGGTGCATGTGGGGGAGGGGTGTGTGTGGGGGTGTGTTGTGTGTGGGGAGGGGGGTGTGGGGGAGAGGAAGGGGGTGTGGGGGAGAGGGGGAGGGGGGTGCATGTGGGGGAGGGGGATGTGGGGGAGGGGTGGAGTAGCGGGGTGTGAGAGAGGGGCATGTGTGTGGGGAGAGTGTGCGGTGGAGGGGGGGTGTGGGTGAGAGGGTGTGGGAGAGGGGGATGTGGGGGAGGGGTGTGTGGGTGGGGGTGTGTGGGCTGGGCGTGGAAGGGTGTGTGAGCGGGGGAAGGTGTGAGCAGGGGGGTGTGTGGGCGGGGGGACGGGGTGTGGGCAGGGGGGGAGGGGGTGTCTTGGTGGGAAGGGTTGTGGGGGCGTGGGGGGGAGAGAGCTCAGAGAAAATACAGGCATTGTCATTTATCATTCACCAGAGGGGAAGGGGCTGGAGCGGACTCACAGCGGTTGCTGGATGCTGGTCGTTCTCCTCCACCGAGATCAGATTCTCCGCTTTCCGTTTGGCAACATTTCCGGGCTGGGCCGGGCCGTTTACAGTCCCTCCGAAAATTGTGTCCAGTTGGAAACCTCCGCCAGCCATCCACCCCTTCAGTTAAGACGCGATGGCGCAGGAAGGGATGGGCCATCCCGCGGAGCGACAGGAGAATAGGCCAATCCAGCCATCGCTGAATGGCGGGAGAGGAGATCGATCTGCGCACGCGCGGTTTTAAAGATTTTTAAACCTAGCTAACGTTTACATTAGACCACCGATCGGAACGAAACTTGGTGCAATTGCAGTGCAGGAGAACGGTGAGTAAGCTGGCGAAAAAAAGTAGCGCTATCGCATAACGTTTTTGCGTAAATAGAATGACCGTCCAACAGGAAGATAACAAGATCAGAGCTTTAGTTATGTATAGAGGATTGTGAGAAACTGCTCTCCGATTTGCATCCTGACAATGCCTAAACTTGTAACAGCCTTAAACCAGTAACTGTTCATCCAAGCTCACAGTCATAGTCATACAGTGTGGAAACAGGCCCTACTGGCCCAACCTGCCCATGCCAACCAACATGTCCCATTTACACCAGTCCCACCTGATTGCATTTGGCCCATATCCCTCTAAACCTACCCTATCCATGTACCTGTCCAAATATAATATGACTTCACAACTTCTATACTTAATACTGACTGATGAAGGTCAATGTGCCAAAAGCCATCGTGACCACACTATCTACCTGTGACGACATTTTCAAGGAATGTACGTTCAATTAAAATTAACAGGTCACCATTCTAACCAGTCAAGAATCTGAGACAGTGATAGGTGGATACAGGTGACAGGATACAGGTGATTGGCAGATAGGTGGAGTAAGTGACAAAGGCTGGAGATGAAAAGGAGACGAAAGATAAGGAGAGAAGAGGAGGAATGAAATGTAAAGCCGGAGGGAGGGATATGGGTGGGAGGGGGAGGGGGGTAGGGGAATATCAAAGTGCTGGAGGAACTCAGCGAGTCAGGCAGCATCTGTGGAGGGAATAGATAGACGACATTCTGGATCACGATCCTTCTTCAGACTGATGGAGTCAACGGGAGAAAGCTGGGAAAGAGAGGTGGGGACAGGGCAAAGTCTGTCAAGTGATAGGTTCGATACAGGTGAGGGGGGGGGGGTGGTTGGCAGATGGGTGGAATAAATGACAAAGGCTAGAGGTGAAAAGGAGGGTCAGGGTGCCAGATAAGGTGTTAGAAGAGGAGGAATGAAATGTAAAGCCAGGAGGGAGGGATTTGGATGGGAGGGGGCAGAGGGGAGGGGAAAGGGGAAAGGGGGAAAAGGAAAATTGGGACTTTGGGGATGGGAGATGACATACGGAGGAGATATTCCCCTTTTAAACCAGAACAGATTTTATTAAACCCATCTTTTGATTCAACATTTGGGTTCAACATTTAGATGGTACAGTTGAGGACTGTTTATTTAATGCACAAACCAATTTACCAGTTGGATTCAATACAGATCCATCATGTATTCAGTCATTGTTATCTAGGTTAGAGGGTATTAGCTAAATGGAGAGGTTGGACAGATTTGGATTGTTTTCTCTGAAACACCGGAGGCTGAGGGGAGATCAAATAGAAGTTGATAAAATGAAGAGAAGCAATAGATAGGTTCCACAGTCAGAAAGCAGGCAGGTGGGACTAGTGTAGATGGGGCATGTTGATCGGTGTGGGCAAGTTGGACCAAAGGGTCTGTTTCCGCGCTCTATGACTCTATGAGTCTGGAGGACATTTGGATTTTCAAAATGTTGCATTAGAGTGCTTTTTAATAGTAAGATCAAATGAGAACTTACCAGTTTGAAGTTTGATCTTCATTTTATGAGGAGTTACGATGAGGGATTACGTGAAGAGCCCGCTCTTCAAAGCAGCAGTGTGAAATCACAGATAACAGTTGTTGAACTGAATATAGGAAGATTCGCGAAACTAGAACTACCACATGATCTTTATGAGAGAGGGTTGGGAGTGGAGAGTGGAGGGCACGTAATCTCTCATCGTAACTCCACATAAAATAAAGATCAAACTTCAAACTGGTAAGTTCTCATTTAATCTTACTATTTTACTTCGGAGTCACGTGAGTGACTATGTGAAGATTTCAAGCTCCGTGATTTCATGCCGTGAACACGAGTCCACACAACACAACTGCATCAGTTGACCACAGATGAGTGAACATTAATAATGCATTCAGACATGACATAGATTTAAACATGCTGATGCTTTTGAATGAACAAATAATAACAGTAACCCTCTCATCCGGAGGAAACTATAAAGCAGAACCTAAAATAGAGTTGGCAAATACCCCCGGTCTGGCAATGGGTTTGTTACAAAATGTTTGGAAAGGTTCGTTCTGCAGCCGCTAGGATGTGGTCTAGCGGAACGTCCATAACCCTCGCTGCTGATGTTGTTGCAGCCCTGGTGGAGTGAGATTTGAAAATGTCAGTGTTCACTCCTGCACAAGCCAGAATCTGTTTTAACCACCTGGAGATGGTCTGTACTGATAGCTTTTTATGAGGTTTTATGTAACTAACAAACATAGCTAGTTCAGAGCCTCTAATGCTCTTGGTGACCTCAACATACTGTTGTAGATGTGTGACCACACACAACCAAAGGTTCTTGGGGTATGCCAAAATATCTAGTTTGAGACCTGATGCCCCTGGTCTGCTCTGCTTGACTAAGTCAAAAACATAAAATGTTATTTTGCCTGCAGATGTAACCATCTTGTCCAGTCGCGGCTTTATGCAACGACTGGATCCGTTGCGCTGAAACCAGCGTCAAGGACAGGGATGTAGCTGGAGCCCACCGGCGAAGCAGTGTCAGCACAAAGTTAACATCCCATATCTCTGAGTACCTGGGCCTGGGAGGTTTTGAGTTGAAGATACCCTTCATAAATCTGGCTATCAGTGGATGAGACCCGACAGAGTGATGTCCCAATCCCAGCAACAAGTATGATGACAAGACAATTCTGGCACAAATTATGGTATTATAACTGTATCCCTTGTCAAAATTTAGTTTAGAGAGGAATTCCAAATTTTCTGTTATACGTGCCGTGGCATACATATGTTGGACTGTAAACAGAACACTCCCCACTTATTGATATAGGAGATGTACTACTTCTTGGTACTATCTCTCCAGGCCGCAGTGATCATGACCAACGTACCAACAGACAGTCTGAGCCCCAGGTAAGGTCTTCTCAGACTCTGCAATCAACGATTTGATTCGATCATGCAGTGGATGGTCCTCCCCAGTCATGGGGTGAACCAGCAGATTTCTGCGTTTGGGAACAGCCATAAAAGGCTCTGTTATCATTCCCAATATGAGTGTGAATCATGGCTGTGTATGCCAGTCAGGCACTACCAAAATGCCTGAGGTGGAGTCTTGCTGGATCTTTAGCAAGCACCGACTGATGAGGCAAAATGGAGGGAATGTATAAAAGAACATTCCTCCCCAATGTAACGAGAATGCATCTACCACTACTGCCCCTGAGTGGTTCTCATGCAACATACTTTGAGTCGAGATGTGAACAAATCGATATCCGCTGTTCCATACCTTTTCGGAGTTCATGGAGGTAAATAATGAGACCTACTTACCAGCGTCTCTAGCTCCAGGTCGCTTACCTTTGCTGGAGCTTCAGCGAAGTTTCATTCACAGACTCTGTCCATCATGTTTGTCATTTCTGTTAGATAGCTGATGCTGCTGGCCAACTTCTCTTGTAGTGGCTAGTCCGTCCCCGACGGAGCAGCAATTTTAGAGGCAAAGCACACCGCTTTCCCTCATGCGATTGTCGTACATCATGCATTAAAGCATGGGATCCCGGCACATGGTCATATTCGGGTTCCTGTTTGGGGTTAGTTCATACTAACCTTTGACACTCTTTCAGAGTGGGAGTAAATTGCACCTGAACCAGGTATTAACATCCATATTCCTCGAATTGTCTGTGCATGCTTCTGCACCGAGCATATTTTGCGACACCGTTTCCCATAGTCTTTTGGGTGGGAGGCAACGCAAACCTTGAACCAAAGCAGCTGCAGGCATATGACTTGAACTGCCTGTGTATGCTTCCGTGATACGGGGCATAATATATATGGCTCCATCTTCATCCTTCATACATCCGAATGGGAGGACTTATTCAACCTGAACCAGGAGCTGCCTCAGGTATATATGTTAGCACCATCTCCATCACTGCGTTCAACTGAATGGGAGGAATTGCAACCCTGAACCAGGCATTGCTTCAGGCTATGTGTATACTTCTTTAGCACCATCTTCACCACTCCGCTCATTTGAGTGGGAAGAAATTTGCAACCCTGAACCAGGAGCTGCTGCCTGACATGCCTTAAGATGGAGCATTCTTGTGTTCGTAACTGAGACAAGTCCCATCTTGTCTGACATAGATGTCCCAAGACTTGGCACTTTGCCCTGAGTTGGGGTTGTCAGGTTGCTCCCTTCAGCAGCCGCCAGGACCAGCTGTGCAAATCGATGCTCTGTTGGTATCCTCATTTACCAAACAGGCTGCACGTGCTAGTGACTCCGAGTCCTGCTCCTTTCCGGTGCCAATGCAGTATACAGGGAAGGACTGGAGCGCCTCTGGCCCCCATACGCCAGCCAGAGTGGGAGAAATGCTGGAAAAAACCTGTCAGGTTTTTGTCATGAATGACGTTTACATGAATGAAAACCCCCATCCCAAATAAATCAGAGATTTGATCACTTTATTGATATATATAAGTTGGCATCTTTGGGAAGAATCTTCCACAGTCCCCTTTAATGAGCGGAATTACCATGACGCCACCATGTGTAGCTCCCACAGGTGACTGATAGGCACAGCTCAACAAGGCTTCCCAAGCCACGGGCTCTAGACTGCCTTGGCAGATCTGATTCCACTAAACATTTTTATTGGTGTAAGTGATAATAATTATTCCTAGTAATTTATCTTCTAAAACATAACTAAATTGGCATGATAATACATATTTATGATATTGCCAAAAAATAAAACCTGAACTGATATAACAAGTCAGAGGATACCAGCATAATGGTGCAGCTGGTAGAGCTGATGCCAGAGACCTGGGCTTACAGCACCAGACCTGGCTTCAATCCTGACCACAGATATATCTGTGTGGAGTTAGCAGCTCATAAGAGCTGCTCAGACATGAGAATTAAGGGACAGAAGTTTCGGGGTAACATGAGGGGGAACTTCTTTACTCAGAGGGTGGTGGCTGTGTGGAATGAGCTTCCAGCAGAAGTGGTGGAGGCAGGATCGATTTTAACATTTAAGAGTAAAGTGGATAGGTATATGGACGTGAAGGGAATGGAGGGGTATGGTCTGAGTGTAGGTAGATGGGACTAGGGAAAAACAAATGGTCGGCACGGACTGGAAGGGCCGGGAGGGCCTGTTTCCGTGCTGTAATTGTTATATGGTTATATGGTTAAGATGTATTGGTTAAAATAGTCACAAACGTGATCCTGTAACCCTGAACCAGGCCATACATTAAAAGAATACACTATAACTGGTCCACACAACCCATGTTTTGGAAAGAACCAGACCCACGTACCTGCATGGTTACCGGTGGTAAGACCCAAAGTCCCCTGATGTGGGTTCTATTCCCGTCCTTGATTTGGAGGGTAGGACTGCTGGGGTGCATGGATTGCACATTTCCCCTGAGGACCGGCTTGGGCCTAGGCCTGAAGACCTCTGCCTAGAGAATCAGCTTTCAAGCTGCCATAACTTCAGTGAACCGCTTACTGCCAGTGGGGCTTAGGGGTGTTTGTCGCTGAAACGGTGAAGCTTTGCTCGTTGTTGGTACCTTGATTAGTCCGACAGCTTCTGCTTCCTCATACCTGGTCCTTTACCTGTTGGATAGGTCTTCCCCGAAGAGAAGATTCGGCAGTGGACATTGCTGGCCTTACATATGCCTGCAAATTTGGACTCAACATTCTCCCCAAATAGCATTGTTCACTACCGGCACTTTCCTTAATTTGCAGGTGTATTGAATTTTCCGTCACCTGTTTCTGTAATGTTTTGCCGTGAGGTAGCTGTGACAAGGCTTGTAATGCGAGGGGATCTCTGCGCGCCCCCCCCCCCCCCCCCCCCCCGGATTTTCTTGAACTCACACATGAATTCCAGTATGTTCACGGACGTACTTCCGAGTTTGGAGTCAGCCACACACTGACTCCTAGCACTCCCCTCTGCAGAGAGGGAGATTTATAAGCAGCCCTGAAACAGGCGCTGCCGCAGGCCCCCGGGGAGACCTGCCCTGATATGGCCCCGTTTCACGGACCATATCAGGATGGAGCATCACGTTTGTGGGATGAACGCCCGAGGATGCTATCCATCTGGGTCCCATGTATGGCGGAGGAGAACACACCTGGCCTAGCACGTCCTAGCCCAGGCCTCTCCGACTCCGTTTGGCTGTCCACCTTTTTGGGGCTGTCAAAGTCGGAAGTCGCTGACCGCACAGTCAGCAACTCAGGTAGCAAACCCGACGACCGCCGGCTACCCGCACTTCCGCGGTCCATAGCCGGTTTCCCCGCGGTCCGTAGCTGGTTTCCCCGCGGCCCGTCCGGATTTCGGCCCATATTTCAATATCCAGCAGGAAACTCTGCAAAAGAGATTCCTGCATGCAAAAGGACAACCTGAAAAATAAGTTTGAAAACTTACCTGCAGGATTTGAAACTTACCACTGGAGGAGCGACGCGCCTGCCAGCCAGTTGTGCGCCATACGTTAGACGATAATGACGCGCATGCGTGACTCCGAAGTAAAATTAATAATCCCATTTATGCTACAAAGAAAGGTAACATACCCAACATGTTTTTGTTCATTGTTGTCTGGATGAGAAAGTATTAGCTACAAGGCGAGGTTGGAGAGACTTGGATTTTTTTCCGTGGACCTGTGGAGACTGAGGGGAGACCTGATAGAAGTGTATAAAATTTATGAGAGGCATACTGTAGATAGGGTGGACAACCAGAACCGTTTTACAAGGGGGGAAATGTTAAAGATTAGAGGGTATAGCTTTAGTTTCAGAGGGACAAAGTTTAAAGGAGATGTGCAAGGGAAGCTTTTTACACAGAGTGTGGTGGGTGCCTGGGGTGGTGATGGAGGCAGAAAGACATGAGGCTTTAAGAGGCTTTTAGATCGACAGCTGGATATATAGGGAATGGAGGCATGTGGATCATGTGCAGGCAGAGCAGATTAGTTTAAAAGCTTTTCACTATACCTTGGCACACATAACAATAAACTACACTAAAGATGGATACAAAATGCAGGAGTAACTCAGCGGGTCAGGCGGCATCTCTGGAGAAAAAGGATGGGTGGCGTTTCAGGTCGGAACCCTTCTTCAGACTGGTTTAACTAAACTAAGTATCGTGCTCGGCATGGACATTGTGGGCCAAAGGGCCTGTTGCTGTGCTGTACTGGTCTATGCCCTATAGTGTTCAGCACTAACAAATATACATCTGAACAGGATAATATAAATAGGCTTGACAATCTGATTATTCCACTTATTTGCAATAAAGTAGGGTTGACATTTAGATAAAGTGCTGTACCAAAAATGAAGCTGCCCAATTTAAACAGTGGCAGGTTCACAGAGTATACTTGAGTATAATATTACAATGTTATAGCTCAGTAATCTTCTGTATAAACATTGACTAGCTTTCATCTCTAACGACTTTATATTACACTAGGCTGCAGGACGGCCCTTGTTATGGTCGAGTTCACTATCTGTACTTTGAAGTAGGGATAAGCGAGAGATCACCATTTACTGCACAGATTATTGGTGATATCTTTGGTGGCCAAAAGAAAATTGAATTAGGAAGCTCATCTCAGTTATCACAATGCAAGGATGAGGAAGCACTTAAAAGTTTTTGTTGGTAAATTTAAACACTCGCTCTTTGTTCCATTCTCAATCTACTCTCGTAACTCCCACGGCCCAAATCCTCCCTTCCTGATTTCTCATCTTCTCACAGCCAGATATTACAGCCAAAACAAAGTTGGTTTTGTTTCAAGATTCGACATGGAAACGGGCACCGGCCCACTGAATCCGCACTGACCATCGATCACCCGTTCACACCAGTTCTATGGTATCCCGCTTTCTTATCCACTTCCTACAAACTGAGAGCAATTTCCAGAGGCCAAATTTACCTACAAACCTACGCGTCTTTGGAATGTGGGAGGGGGGGAGCAATCGGAGCACCCAGAGGAAGTGTATAAGACATTGTTGAGACCACATTTAGAGTATTACTAGACTAAGTGGGACCCGTTGTGTCCCATGTTCACACAGGAGGGCTGGTCCCCCAAAGCAATATTCCACCTCTTCACCAATTCCAATATTGGTGGCCTGTGTGGGAGGGGGGCTTTCAGGAGCGCTAGTATGGGTATTGTGGGCTGAAGGGACTGGTTTAAAGAGGGCTAGTATGGACATTGTGGGCCAAATGGATTCTTGGGGTGGCAGCTCAGTCACTCAAGCCTGATGTGCTGGCAGCTCACTCTTGGCTGGTGGGCTGGCAGTTGACATGGCTATTCTTTGAAATTCCATTTCAAGCAGGGTGCAAGGCAACCAAATTCAAATACAGTTTCCTACCATTTCAAGCAGGGTCCAAGGCCACCAAATTCGTGCATTTTCTTACTACTTCAAGCAGGGTGCAAGGCCACTAAATTCAGGTGCAGTTTCCTACCACTTCAAGCAGGGTGCAAGGCTACCAAATTCAAGTGCAGTTTCCTACCACCTCAAGCAGGGTGCAAGGCCACTGAATACAAGTGCATTTTCTGACCACTTCAAGCAGGGTGCAAGGCCACCGGATTCAAGTGCAGTTTCATACCATTTCAGGCAGGGTGAAGACCATAAAACCACTTTCAAACTACACAAACCACCACATAAACACCACACACAGTTCAGTGGACATTCTGTGTGTTCAGTTGGTTCACAGCTCAGATAGAGTCGTGACCTCTCCCTCCCCCATCTTGCAGAGACTGAGCCACACCCACACTGCCGGGTTTTATAATCCCTCCCCCCTCCAACCGGAAGGGGCATGGCCTTCATGGCGTGATTGACAGGAGAGAGATTCTCAACATTTTTTAAACATTAATAACGCTTTTATTTTTCATTGATGGGAAGAATCCTCTGCACCTGATGAGTGGCGGGGGACTGAGTAAAATGGCCAAAAATCGCAGCCGTAAGTGATAGCGTTTTATCTAAAATCAATACACAGTGCAAACAGGAAGTTGTCAAGTTTCCACCAACACTCATTTTTGCAGTGCAGCATTTCAAAGCAGTTACCACCACCAACAACAACCATTTTTGCAGTGCAGCATTTCAAAGCACCATGTCAAGGGGTGACGCCTGCAGGGTTATGAGTAGCTGCCCAAAGAGTCGTACCTTTTTCTGGTCGCCGCTGGATTTTCAACATGTTGCAAATTTTCGGCCACATGCTGCGACTATGGCGGGAGCCGGCAAGTCGCTGACAAAATCGCGTAAGTGGGACTGGTCCTTAACATCCTACTAACTTTGTTAGTAAGAAGCATTCCTAACAAATTAGGTCAAGAAACACACCTAAATAATGCTACAGGAAAATCAACAATTCAATTTATAAAACTTTAAAAGGGCAAAGATGAATTACATCCTAAAAATAAAAGGTTAAAACATAACAACCAAGAGTGTACTTTTGTCACTTAAGCATACATTGTCTTTTAGTTTAAGACAGACACGAAATGCTGGAATAACTCAGCAGCATCTCAGGAGAGAAGGAATAGGTGATTTTTCAGGTCGAGACGCTTCTTCAGACACTTAGATTAGTGTAGATTAGTTTAGTTGAGTTTAGAGATACAGTATAGAAACAGACCCTTCGGCCTACCTAGTCCATGCCAACCATCGATCACCCTTTCACACTGGTTTTGTTATCCCACTTTCTCATCCACTCCCTACATACTGGGGGCAATTTATAGAGGGCCAATTAACCTACAAATCCACACGTCTTTGGATGTGGGAGGAAACCGGAGAACCCGGAGGAAACCCACATGGTCATAGGGAGAACTTGCAAACTCCACACAGAGAGCACCCGTGGTCAGGATCGAACTTGGGTGTCTGGTGCAGAGAGGCAGCGGTGCTACCCGCTGCATCACTGTGTTGCCAATTGCTTCACCCTTCACAGGAAATGCAGTCAAACCGTTTTGTCAAGAGTGTTTAATTGTCATATGTACTGAAAGAACAATAAAATTCTTACTTGTAGCAGCATAACAGGTCTATAAACAGTACTCAATTGAAAACATAATATAATATAAAAGATAACAAAAATGTTAAATACATTTAAAATAAAATCTAACACTAATGCAAAACAAAACAAAAGCCCAAAGTCCCTTGTGCAACTAAGACAGTTTTTAAAGTGCTGGAGTACCTCAGCAGGTCAGGCAGCATCTCTGGAGAACATGGATAGGTGACATTTTGGTTCTTCAGCTTTAGTTCATAGTAGAATTTGGAGAAAAACTAGGATTTTACCATCTTCACAATTACAGTCCTGATGGCCTGTGGGAAGAAACTCATCCTCTCTGTGAAACATGTGTCAGACATTTCAAGAACATGGAACAGTACAGCACAGTAATAAGCCATTCGGTCCATCATGCCCATGCTGAACATGATGCCTAATCTCCTCTGCCTGCACATGATCCATTTCCCTTCATTCCCTGCATCCCTGGCATTCCCCGCAGCAGTGAAGCCTCGCGACCAGTGGGCCTCGGTGGTGATGAAGCCTAGCGACGGTGGCGATGCCTCGCGGGTCGACCCGCAATCAACGGTTGATGAGAGTGTGGGAGGACCGCCATGAGGGGGGAGGGAGGACAATGGACAATTGGGGAGGGTGGGAGAACAAAGGACAATGAGGACATGGTGTGGGGGAACCGCTGTGAGTGGGGGGGGGGGGGGGGGACAAAAAGAGGAGCGCTGTAGGTGGCTGCTATTTGTATACATTGAGTATGCAAGCAAAGAATTTCACTCTGCATAGTCACATGTGACAATAAAGTAAAGTATTTCATTCCATTCCATCCATGTGGCTATTTAAAAGCATCTTAAATGCCATTATCGTATCCACCTGTTAATTCCAACCTGACCACGGATGCTGGCTGTGTGGAGTTTGCATGTTCTCTCTGTGACTGTAGATTTCCTCCCACATCCCAAAGACATGCGGGTTTGTAGTTTAATTGGCCCTCTGTAAATTGCCCCTAGTGTGTAGAAAGTGGATGAGAAAGTGGGGTAGAAACATAGAACATAGAAACTTAAAAAATAGGGGCAGGAGTAGGCCATTTGACCCTTCGAGCCAGCACCGCCATTCATTGTGATCAAGACTGATCATCCCCAATCAATAACCCGTACCTGCCTTCTCCCCATATCGCTTGATTCCACTAGCCCTTAGAGCTCTATCTAACTCATAGGTAACATAGAACTAGTGTGAACGGGTGATTAATGGCCGGCGTGCACTCTGTGGGCCAAAGGGCCTGTTTCTACGCTGCATCTTCAAATGATCGTACATTTAAGATATGACCATCTTCACATCAGACAATAAAAGGTCACCTAGAGTTGTTTTGAAGGTGTGTTTCCAAAATGTATCCATGAAATAATTTTGATGTCAAAACAAGGCAAATGAAATTCGTCTGCACCACCCAGAATCTGTCAGATATCAAGTGTCAGGGTTATTTCATCAAAGAGGTGTTTCACGGAAAAACAAAACACATGGTTGCCATTTAACGCACAGCTCAACCGGGAAAACAGGTCATTCTGCTTCTTGAAAGCTCCATGCCCAACTTCAAGACAATGAGCTTCAATGAAGAATACTTGAGGCTGACAGGAGATTCCCAATATAATTACCCAACTTATATTGCGGGCGCCAGAACAATAATCAACATGCAGCCATGACGCACCACAAAACCATGTGGTTCATAAGTTCATAGGAGCTGAGTTAGGCCATTTTGAACAATTTTGGGCACCATATCTGAGGAAGGATGTGCTGGCTCTGGAGAGGGTTCAGGGGAGGTTTACAAGAATGATCCCAGGAATGTGTAGGTTAACATATGATGAGCGATCGACAGCATTGTGCCTATAGTAGATGATGGGCCGTATGGTCTAATTCTGCTCCTATCTCTTATGATCTTGAGTCTATTCCGACCATTCAATCATGACTGATCTATATTTCCCTCTCAACCCCATTCTACCCATAACCCCTGACACATGTTTCACAGAGAGGATGAGTTTCTTCCCACAGGCCATCAGGACTGTAAACTCTCACCAGGGACTAATTAACTGTTGTGTTGTGCCTTTATTAAATATTTTTATGAAATGTAAATACTGGTTCTGTTCTATTCTGTTGTTCTGTAGTTTGTGCACAATCTGCAGGCATTGCCACTTTCATTTCACTGCACATCTTGTATGTGTAGTGACAAATGAAGTTGACGTGACTTGAGAAAGCAGGAACGGGGTACTGATTTCGAATCAGCCGTGGTCATATCGAATGGTGGTGCTGGCTCGAAGGGCCGAATAGCTTACTCCTGCACCTATTTTCTATGTTTCTATGCTTTAATCATCTGTCCATAAGCTCCACAGAGTATACTCAGTTGCCTCAATTGTAATGACATATTGTTCTTCTGCTAGCATGCAACAAAGGCTTTTCACTGTATCTCGGTACACATGAAAATAAACTAAATTCAAACAATAAAACTAAAAAACCTCAAACTCAATACCTCAGTACACATGATAATAATAGACTAAACTAAATAAGTTCCCTTCCCAATTGCTTTCTTTACCTCTCGGTCGGTGCACAATACTAACAAGGTCCCTTTAAACACAAACATCTCGCAATCACACCAATTAAACCCTCTCGATTTTACTTCACAATCAGACGGCAAGGTCAGTCCAGGGAAAGGCAGACTCCACAGTGAAAAGCACCAGGCCACAGTCTATTTTTGTACCCACACATGAAGGCTAAGCACTTTGTTCTGAGCCAATAGCCACATGCTTCAAGGATAGATCAACAACTACTGAACACGGTTCAGTCCAAGGCAATTTTCGTTTCCTTGATATTCATTTTTAAATGTCACGAAAAACAAAGAACACATTATTCTATGATAACATGTTATCTCTGACATGTTATCTCTGTGTGTGTTCTTATTTATATCTTCAATTTCTATTTTAAAATCCAACCAGACCAAATTTTCCACCAGGATTAATCTGCTCACTAAAATCATTGACTATAGATGTACTGGAGCATTACATTTTTCAGCTGAAACTTGGCCTGTGTCAAGTTTTTAGCTTAAAATTTATATTGTAGTGATATTTAAATTCCTAATTTTCTTGTGACATATTTTTAAAAACCTAATTTGGAAAAAATATATAATTGAATTTCAACTAATCTTATGTAATGCATAGTTTTCTGGTTTTAAAAGTATGCAAAGTTGATGTACATGACTTAAGGAAAATATTAAAACATGGATCACAAACAAGATTGGGTAGATGCACAGAGTCTCTTGCCCAGAGTAGGTGAATCGACGACCAGAGGACATAGGTTTAAGGTGAAGGGGAAAAGATTTAATAGGAATCTGAAGGGTAACTTTTTCACAAAAAGGGTGGTGGATGTAAGGAACAAGCTGCCATAGTTGAGGCAGGGATTATACCAACATTTAAGAAACAGTTAGACAGATACATGGATCGGACCGGTTTGGTGGGAAATGGACCAAATGCTGGCAGGTGGGACTAGTGTAGCTGGGACATGAAGGCCGGTGTGGGCAAGTTGGGCTGAAGGGCCTGTTTGCGCATTGTATCACTCTATGACACTGTGACACTATGAAGATGATGGTGAGATCGCACGGAGAATTGTGTTCAATTTTGGCATCTTAAGATAGAAAAGATGCCATTAAGTTGGAAAGAGTACAGAGAGAATGCACAAGGATTTGCTGTGACTCAAAGGCCTGCTCTACAGGTTGGGTAGACTAGTACTTTATTCCTTGGAGCACAGGAGTCTAGGGGTGATCTTGCAGAAACGTACAAAATCATGAGAGGAATAAATGGGGTGAATGCAGAGTCATTTAAGCAGGATAGTGGAATCAAGAACAAGAGGACGTAGGTTAAAGGTGAGAGAGGAAAGAATTAATAGGAACCTGAGGGGCAACTATTTAACACAGAGGGTGGTTGGTATTTGGAGGTAGTTGAGGCAAGTACTATAACAACATTTAAAAGACAGGTACATGGATAGAAAAGGTATGGAGGGATATGGGCCAAGCGGCTTAGCTAGGACGGGACATCATGGCTGAGTTGGGATGAAGGGTGTTTTAGTCACTGTATGACTCTGATTATACCAACCAAGGGTAGAACAACACAGGGGAAAACCGTTGAAAGCTTAATAAGATGCCCAGTTGCTGTCAGTGGGTCAAAGGGCTTGGTTTCATGCAATGATCTCTCAATGGCTCCATCCTACTCCCCAGCTTCCACATCTATCTGAAACCGGTCCTAATATCTGAATGAAGGAAACTGTGAAGTACAAGCTGGTGATGTCCATGGTAGATCAATAGCTACTATTTACCTCATTGGGGACCCTCGGATTATCTTTAATCAGAATTTACTGGACTTTATCTTGCCCTAAATGTTATTCCCTTAATCATGTATCTGTACACTGTGGATGATAATCATGTATTGTCTTTCCGCTGACTGGTTAGCACGCACCAAAAGCTTTTCACTGTACCTCGGTACACATGACAATAATCTAAACTTCAAACTTACATTAAAACTAGTTACAAACAGCCAGAAGACCTGCTGCCTCACAGTGCCAGAGATCCTGACCTTGGGTGCTGTCTGTGTGGAGTCTGCACGCTGTACCCTATGACCATTCGGCCCTTTGAGCCAGCAGCACCATTCATGTCTGATCATATAAAATCAGTACCCCGTTCCTGCTTTTTCCCCATATCCCTTGATTCCATTAGCCCTAAAAGCTATACCTAACTCACTCTTGAATACATCCAGTGAATTGACCTGTGGCAGATTATTCCACAGATTCACAACTCTCTGGGTGAAAACGTTTTTCCTCATCTCAGTCCTAAATGGCCCACCCCTTCGTCTTAGAGTGTGACCCCTGATTCTGGACTCCCCCAGCAATATCCCTTTCAATATCCCTTTAGCAGAAAAAAAGAACTTGACATTAGCAAGCCTTCCAACTGTGGCCATCAAGTAAAAGATAGCATTAGATCAAACGAACAGGCTTGCAACTTTGCCAAAAGCTAGTGAGCCGAAGGACTGGGAAGATTTCAAAGGAGAATTAAGGCAATGATAAGGAAAGTGAACATTGAATATGAGCAAAGGTCAGTGAGACACAAAACCATACAGAATGTAAAGTTTTCAATCTGAAAAAATTGTAAAGAGTAATAACAGTTAATGCCAGATTACTTTTAGAGATACAGTGTGGAAAGAAGCCTTTCATCCTACCAAATCCACGCTAACTATTGATCACCTATTCACAACAGTTCTCCCACTGCCACTCTGGAAAGATAGCACCTGAGGTCAGGATCGAACCCGGGTCTCTGGCGCTGTGAGGCAGCAATTCTACCACTGCATCTGTGTGCCGCCCCCATAGAGTTTGGAGTTTAGAGACCCTTGCAGACTTTAGAGTTTAGAGATATGGCATGGAAATAGGCCCGTCGACTCAATGAGTTCCTTCAGCACCTTGTTCTTAGAAATAATGTTATTAGGTTTCGAACAAATAAGCAAACCATGTCAATGACAAGAAATGAGAACCATGGATGGGACTGAGTTCCCTCTGTCCAGTAATCTCTTTCTCTCCCGTCAGCTCACGGGACTTGTTTGTCCGTGCGGTGGAATGTGGAACGATAAGAAGAGCTGAAGGATCAGATCCGAGTGCCACCTACTTGCCACTGCACCACTGAACTCAACATGGACTGTAGCCCTATCCATTTGCAAAGGGTTGCTGACAGGGTATAAATACGAGCCGGTAAGTATAATCAAGAGTCAAGAATGTTTAATGGGCATATGTTCCAACAACGGGAACAATACAATTAACATTTGCTGCAGCTTTACAGCCCTGTAAATGCAAGAGCACACAGATAAATATATATTTTATAAATGGCGCATTGGGACGACACAGTGCCGGAATGTTAGAGTTGCTGCCTTGCAGCGCCAGAAATCCTGGTTCAATTCTGACTACGGGTGCTGTCAATGTGGTGTTTGCATGTTCTCCCTATGACCACGTGGTTTTCCTCCGGGTGCCCCGTTTTCCTCCAACATCGCAAAGATGTGCAGGTTTGTAGGTTAATTGGCTCTCTGTAAATTGCCCCCTAGTGTGTAGGGAGTGGATGAGAAAGTGGGATAACATGGAACTAGTGTGAACATGACGTGATGGAGTTACTCCAACACTTTGTGTCCTTTTGAATGAATGAATGAATATGTTTTTTGGCCAAGTATGTACACATACAAGGAATTTGCCTTGGCGCTCCGCTCACAAGTAACAACACGACATACAGTAAACAATTAAGTATAAAACATTAAGAACAAAACACCATAGTTTAAACATGTGGATGAAACAAAATACCAGAGCAAAAGGAGGCTACAGACTTTTGATTATTGAGTAGAGCTACTGCTTGTGGAAAAAAAGCTGTTTTTATGTCTGGCTGTGGTGGCATTGACAGTCCGGAGTCTCCTTCCAGAGGGAAGTGCTTCAAAGAGTTTGTGGCCAGGGTGAGAGGGGTCAGAGATGATCTTACCCGCTCGCTTCCTGGCCCTTGCAGTATACAGTTCGTCAATGGGGGGGAAGGTTGCAGCCAATAGCCTTCTCAGCTGAACAGACGATTCACTACAGCCTTTGGATGTCCTGTTTGGTAGCTGAGCCAAGTCAGACCATGATAGAGAAGGTGAGGACAGACTCTATGATGGCCATGTAGAATTGGACCATCATTGCCTGTGGCAGATTGTGTTTCTTCAGCTGCCACAGGAAGTACATCCTCTGTTGGGCCTTTTTGACTGTGGAGTCGATGGTGGCCCCCCATTTAAGGTCCCTGGATATGATGGTTCCAAGGAACTTAAAAGACTCCACGGATGTCTGTGGTGTTGTTGATGGTGAGTGGGTGGAGGGAAGGGTGAGCTCTCCAAAAGTCTACAATCAATTCCACCGTCTTAAGAGCATTGAGCTCTAGGTTGTTGCGATGGCACCAGGATGCCAGCTGTGCCACTTCCTGTCTGTAGGCAGATTCCTCCCCATCCCGATCAGTCGAATCAGGGTTGCATTGTCCGCAAACTTGAAAAGCTTGACAGAGGAGTCAATGTAGGTGCAGTCGTTGGTGTAGAGAGAGTAAAGGAGAGGGGAGAGTACGCAACCTTGTGGTGCTCCTATGCTGAGGGTCTGTGGGTCCAAGATTAGCTTTACCACTCACATGCTGCTTCCTGTCTGTCAGGAAGTTGATGATCCACTGACTGAGGGGTTCAGGCACAGTCAACTGGGAGAGTTTGGAGTGTAGTAGCTCTGGCACAATGGTGTTGAATGCAGAGCTAAAATCCACAAACATGCTGGTTCTGTATTAACCAGCATTTGCAGTTATTTTCTACAAAGAACCAGTGTATGGGGTGATCATTGTTCAGCTGGACTCAGTGGGCTGCAGGGTTTGTTTCCATGATGAAACTCTAAATTAAACTAAAATAAATACCGTATATAATAATCAAATTAATCAAAACAGCAATAAATTAATTACAATACAAGTGCATAAACCCCAAAGTTCTAGGTGCAACAAAAGACAGGCCATAGAAGTTAATAGCTGGTTAGTGTTGTGTAGCCAGTTGCCTCTACTGTATTAAATGACTATTTAATATTTTCAACTTATTGAAATACTTTAAACAGCCTTATCCCCTCCCCTCTCTCTCTCTCTCTCTTGTGCTCTCACCCCCACTCCCCGACCTGCATCCATTTCTCCCGCCACACCCTACACCCCTAGTCACCCTGCTCCTTTCCCCTCCAAATGCTCATCTCCCAATCGCCAAGTCCCCACATTCCCTATTAACCCCCCCCTTCCCCTAGCCCCTCCGCCCCTCCCCCCCAACATCCCCTTCCACCCTTGTCCTTTCCTCCAGCTTTACATTTCACTCCTCCTCTTCTCTCCTTCTCTGACACCCTTTCAACTCCTTTTAACCTCCAGCCTTTGTCACGTACCCCACCCATCTGCCAGTCACCCCCCTCACCTGTATACACCAATCACTTGCCAGGTTTTGTCCTGCCCCCACCTCTCTTTTCCGGCATTCTCCCACTGACTCCGTCTGAAGAAGGATCCTGACCTGGAACGTCGCCTTCCCATTCCCTCCACGGATGCTGCCTGACCCGCTTGAGTTCCTGCAGCACTTTTGATATTCCGCCTTATTCCCCTCCTCTCCCTCCCACCCATATCCCTCCCTCCGGCTTTACATTTCACTGCTCTCCTTATCTGACACCCTTTTGTCTCCTTTTCACCTCCAGCCTTTGTCACTTCCTCCACCCACCTGTCTCCTTTTCACCAGCACTTTGTGTTCAACTGAGATAATGAGAGGACATTCGCTTGTGCTTCTATATCCACAAGCCCACATTACACCCCAAAGGCTCTCTCAATCCATCTTCTGTTAAACAAATAGATATCATCAATAAATACCAAGAACTCGCGTTGTAAAAACACTAAACGTATTAATAGTTATTGCCGCAGAAAATAATTTTGATCCGTCAAATGCCATCCAAAGACTTGTTTTTCTGGTTCAAAGAACGCTGACAAAATAAAATGCCTTTGAGATATCAGTGACACCTTAGATAACAAACATTTGGTTGTTCAACGCAGCTGTGCTAAATACAATGTGTAGGAAAGAACTGCAGATGCTAGTTTAAATCGAAGGTAGACACAAAATGCTGGAGTAACTCAGCGGGACAGGCAGCATCACTGGAGAGAAGGAATGGGTAAGGTTTCGGGTCGAGACCCTTCCTCAGACTGATGTCAGGGGAGTGGGTGGGACAGAGATAGAATGTAGGTGGAGACAGTAAGACTGGTGGTAGAACTTTGAAGGGGGAGGGGGTTGGAGAGAGAGGGAAAGCAAGGGCTATGTGAAGTTAGAGAAGTCAATGTTCATATCGCTGGGGTACAAGCTACCCAAGTGAAATATCAGGTGCTGTTCCTCCAATTTGCACTGGGCCTCACTCTGACAATGGAGGAGGCCCAGGACAGAAAGGTCAGATTGGGAATGGGAGGCAGAGTTAAAGTGCTGAGCAACTGGGAGATTGAGCAACCGGGAGCGCGTGGGTTAAGGCGGACTGAGAGGAGGTGTTCAGCGAAACGATCCCTGAGCCTGCGCTTAGTCTCGCCGATGTACAGGAGTTGACACCTGGAACAGTGGACACAGTAGATGAGGTTGGAGGAGGTGCAAGTGAATCTCTGCCTCACCTGAAAAGACTGCCGGGTCCTTGGATAGAGTGGAGAGGGGAGGTAAAGGGATAGGTGTTGCATCTCCTGCGGTTGAGGGGAAAGTACCTGGGGAGGGGGTGGTTTGGCTGGTTTGGGTGGGAAGGGACGAGTTGACCAGGGAGTTGCGGAGGGAACGTTCTCTGTGGAAAGCAGACTTTTTACGCCATCTCCAAAGGGATCCCACTACTGGCCACTTTTTCCCATCTCCACCCCTTTCTGTTTTCTGCAGAGACTGTTCCCTCCGCAACATCCTGGTCAACTCAACCCTTCCCACCCAATCTACCCCTCCTTATCTGTCTCTGTCTCTATCCTGCCCACTCCCCTGACCATTAGTCTGAATCCACATCCTATCCTGAAGGGTCCTCGACCTGAAAAGTCACCCATTCCATCTCTTCAGAGATGCTGCCTGGCCCACTGAGTTACTTCAGCATTTTGTGTCCACCTTTGTGCTAAATACAAACTAGACACAAGTAATTGCAGATGCCCGTTTAAAATAAAATTAAAAAAAAAAAAAAAACCAAAATAGAGATACCTGGTGCTGGTATAGGAAGCGTGTCTGGTGAACAGATGTTTCAGAGTTCAAGGCGAGAAGGGAGAGATTTAAGAGGGATGTCAGGGACAACCTTTTCACTCAGAGGGTAGTCCCTATCTGAAATAGGCTGCCGGAGGAAGCTGCAGAAGTGGATACAATTATGACTTTTGAAAGGATGTATGGACAGGAAGGGTTTAGATGACAATGAACCAAATGCAGGCAAATGAGACTGGCTCAGTGTGCCAACTTGGTTAACATGGTTGAGTTGGGCCAAAATACACTCCAAACATGTGCGAGTTTGCAGGTTAATTGGCTTCTGTAAATTGCCCCTAATGTGTAGGATAGACATAGTGTACGGGTGATCATTGGTTGGCATGGACTTGGTGGGCTGAAGGGTCTGCTTCTATGCTGTACCTCTAAACTAAACTAAACCAGAGCATGTTCACTTTCATGCAGATTTCCAGCATTGTGAGTTTTTTATATATTCATTTACTGGGTGAAGTTTGCCTTGGCTCATTTTCCATGAAAAAGCAGTCAGTAGATTCTTCAATATTATGTTGACATAAACTGGACTTTGTCCTCAAGATAGCAACGTGACCTCAATGAACCGTTCGCACCAGTTCTATGTTATCCCACTTTCTCTTCCACTCCCTACATACTAGGGGCAATTTCCAAAAGCCAATTAACCTATAAAGCCGCATATATTTGGGGTTTGGGTGGAAACTGGAGACCCGGAGGAAACCCACGTGGTCTCGGGGAAAACGAGCAGACTCCACACAGACAGCACCCAAGGTCAGTATCTGGTTTCACACCTATTCCTGCCACAATCTCATCCCTTTCCCCTTCCACCTATATCCTTTCTTCTGGCTTCACATTTCACACCTCTTCATCCTTTATCTCCTTTTCTGATATCAAACATCTGAACTGTCCTCTCACTGACTAGAGAATGGTCCTGACTTCCCACCTACCTCATTGGAGACCCTCGGACTATCTTAAATCAGATTTTATTAGACTATCTTGCACTAAATGTTATTCCCTTTATCCTGTATCTGTGCACTGTGGATGGCTCAATTGTAATCATGTATTGTCTTTCCACTGACTGGTTAGCACGTAACAAAAACCTTTTCACTGTACCTTGGTACATGTGACAATAAACTAAACTATCTCACAGTTTTTTTCTCATCCTCTTTTCCCTTTGTCCAAACATCAGCCCATCAAAGTCCCCTCACTTGTATTCACCTATCAATCGCCAGGCTTTGTCCAGCCCCTCTTCCCTTCCAGCTTTCTCCTCTCCAACCACAGTGTGTTTGGTACGACTGGAATGGCTTGCTGTCAACTCTAAAAAGATATAAACTAAATAGTTGTGCAGCAAACAATAATGTAATGTGAATGGTTTTAAGACCATTAGACATAGGAGTTGAATTAAGCCATTCGGACCATCGAGTCTGCTCCGCCATTCAATCATGGCTGATCTATCTTTCACTCTCAACCCCATTCTCTTGCCATCTCCCCATAATCTTTGACACCCTCAGCAATCATGAACCCATCAATCTCTGCTATAAAACACCCAATGATCATCCACTGTCTTCTATGGCAGTGAATTCCACAGATTCACCACTTTCTGGCTAAAGAAATTCCTCCTCATCTCCTTTCTAAAGGTACGTCCTTTAATTCTGAGGCTGTGCCCTCTGAACCTAGGTTGTCCCACTAGTGGAAACATCTTCTCCACATCCACTCTACATCCAGGCCCTACATATTCAGTAGGTTTCAATGAGATCCCCCTCATCCTTCTAAACTCCAGCGAGTCCAAACCTTCAACACTCCTCATACGGCAACCCATCATCCCCAGGATCATTCTCGTATATCTCCGTGCTGGCGCACGTATTTGTCTGCATAAGCACACACTAAAACAACAATTGTGAAAGGGAGTGCATATTGTATCATTTATTTGTAGCTGAAAAGATTTTAAAAAGTGGAGCGTGACCATCAAATTAAAAATACCAAAGAAATGTCCAGATAAATCTGAAGGCCAAAGATGAAAGCAGCTGTGTGTCAAAGTTCTTGTATTCTGTCTAGTTGATATAAAGGGGAAGGGAAATGTGATGTGCGGTGAGGAGGAGGGCAATGAAAGAGCAGTTTTAGTAACATTAACTGAGGAAGCCAAGAACATCAACTAACAACGTGCATGTTTTTGTTGGCAGCTGGATAGTGGTGGTCATATTGGTGAGACACAGTTCATAGAAAGTCCACTGAGTTACTCCAGCATTTTGTTCTATCCTTTGTTTAGTTAAGTTTGGTTTAGTTTAGTTTAGTCTAGTCTAGTCTAGAGATACAGTATGGAAACAGACCATTGAGCCCACACCACCATTGCTCCCATTCACACTAGTTCTCTGTTATCCCTCATTCTCATCTATTCCCTATACACTTGGAAAGGGAATAACGTTTAATGCAATAATGTCTGAAGAAGGGTTTCGACCCAAAACGTTGCCTATTTCCTTCGCTCCATAGATGCTGCCTCACCCGCTGAGTTTCTCCAGCATTTTTGTCCACCTAACCTTTAATGCAAGTCCAGAAAGTTTAATAAAAAGATAGTTCAAAGGTCTCCAATGAGGTAGATGGGAGGTCAGGACTCCACTCTAGTTGGTGAAAGGATGCTTCGGTGGCCTGATAACTGCTGAGAATGAAACTGCTCCCGAATGTAGAGACATGCATTTTCACATTTCTGTGCTTCGTGCCTGATGGGAGAGGGCAGAAGAGGCGTGATTGGGGTGACTGGTCCTTGATTATGCTGGTGGCCTTGCCGAGGCAGCGTGAAGTGTAGATGGAACTAACTAACTCACTCACACAATCGACCTCCAAAAAAAGCCCTCAAATTAAGCCTCGGCCCAAGAGTCAAATGTGTTTTATTGTCATATTTTCCAAACAGAACAATGAAATTCTTACTTGCAGCAGTGCCACAGAATACGTAAACAAAGATCTCTGTAAACTATATAATAAATGAAAAGTAAACTATATATATTTATATATATATACACATACCCACACCCACATACATACACATAAAACAAACAATAATAGTGCCAAAAGAAAAAAAACAATGCCCCCAAGTTTATACGATTCAGTCCTTATTTGGAGGTTGAAGTGTTCAATAGCCTAAAGGCCGTAGGAACAAAGCTGTTCCTGAACCTGCAGTTTTCAGTTAAATGAGAGCGTGACAGGGTGGTGTGGGTTTCTGATGGTGCTGCCTGATTATTTGAGGCAGCGACTCCTGTAGATCCCTTCGATGATGGGGAGGTCAGTGCCCGTGATGGACTGGGCAGTGTCTACCGCTTTTTGCAATCTTCTTCGTTGCAGGTCGGTTCGAGTTGCTGAACCAGGCCGTGAGACAACCCAAGTTGGTCTTATGGAATTCAGCACAAATATGGGGTACTTTTTTTTTTTTTAACTCTGCATTCAATACTTCACTGTTCTGCGTGAAACAAAAGATAACTTTAACAAACCCGCCCAGCAAGGAAATGAATCAAGCCGACCAAGACACGCCACACCCAACGACCATTGCAGACAAATATACCCAAACCAATCTCCGCAATTTCCTGTTATGTAGGTTAGGTTAATAATAACTCATTTATTTATTTTTTTCTAAAGCAAAAGGCATGTTAAAATACAAATACAAAGACACTCTCCCACTTTTACAAAAACATCTTAATCATCTGTGGTTAATTGGCTGACGCAAAAAAAAAGTAAATTGTCCCTAGTGCGTAGGATCGCGCTAGAGTACGGGGTGATTGCTGGCCGAAGGGCCTGTATCCACACTGTATCTCTAAAGACTAAAATAAAATTGTGTTTCAAGCTAAATGTCCTTTAATGCAGCAAAGCACTTCTATATGTGACACCAACTTACTTGTTAAATGTCACTTCTGACATAATGCAGGAATCCGAGACCTTAGCATAAACTAAGTTAGGGCAGCATAGAGGTGCAACAGTAGAGTTGCTGCCTTAAAGTGCCAGAGACCCGGGTTCGATCCTGATCTCCCTCGAGTGCCATCTGTATGGAGTTTAGACGGTCTCCCTGTGATTGCGTGGTTTTCTCAAAGGTGAACAGGCGAAGAGAAAGAGGTTGGTTCGTTGAACAATCTAGACTTCCAAGGTGGGCAACAGCTGGAGGCCCTGCAGCAGCCTGGGGTTCGCCTGCATCGGGCACAGCTCATAGAAACAAAGACATATTCGAGCCAGCACCGCCATTCAATATGATCATGGTTGATCATTCAATATCAGTACCTCCTTCCTGCTATTTCCCCCCATCCCTTGATTCCGTTAGCCCTAAGAGCTAAATCTAACTCTTAAAAACATAAGACCTAGAGCACGGACTGGACTTTGAAAATGGCACCAAAAACTGTCTCCTCTTGCATGCGGTCTCAGCGGACACTCTGTACACTTTGCTAATCGGGGATTGTGCTCAGGTATGGCAATACTTTACTGAACTGTATGCAAAAAAAGAATTTCACTATGTGTTTGCACATGTGGCAATAAAGCCAATTAACCATTCTAACTGTCTCCCCCCCCCCCCCCCCCCCCCCCCCCCCCCCCCCCCCCCCCCCCCCCCCCACCCCCATTACAATCAGAAGGGTCGCAACACGAAACGTCACCTGTCCATGTTCTCCAGTGATGCAGCCTGGCTCGCTGAGTTACTTCAGCACTTTGTACATTGCTCAAGTTTCCAGCATTTGCAGTTCCTTGTGTATTTAGTTCTTTTCTATTCTCCCACACAAGGTAATGCTCCATCTAGTGGCTCAGTTTGAGAAGCGGCAACATTCTCACATTAAAATTCACCATTTCAAATAGGTTCAGCTCCCGATGTGGGGAATAAAGCTGATCTCCAAAACCAATTTCCATGTGACTCCATTACACATTAATAAGTTGAATATTACACATTTTGACACTGCAGCTAACTATAGAGGTTGACAAAACCTTTTGAAAGTTAAATAATTAACTTTTCAAACCATGTAGGCAGGAACTGCAGGTGCTAGTTTAAACCAATGATGGACACAAAATGCTGGAGCAACTCAGTGGGACTGGCAGCATCTCTGGAGGGAAGAAATTAATGACATTTTGGGTTAAGACCCTTCTTCAGACTAATCTGACGTTTCAGTCGAGACCCTTCTTCAGATGCTCCCTGTCCCGCTGAGTGACTCCAGGGAAGTACAAAAAAAAATGTATGGTAACAACCCTATAATTCATAGCAATAGACGTATTTGGAAACAAATAGTTAAGACCCTACATATGGATAATTTGTCACTTTGTTTGCCAATTATGAATAATCCTTTGTTTAAGCCCTCTGTATTGGACAAGGGGTTTAAACATTGGAATGATTTAGGAATTAAAAGGATAGAACACCTTTATAAGGAAGGAAAATTTCTCTCATTTCAAGAGTTACAGGATATCTATGGATTGCAGTCAAATAACATATTTAGGTATTTACAAATTAGAAATTATATTGTCAAATACGCAAGACTATAAAAATAGAAAACCAGGATTATTAGATGAATTGTTTAATAAACACCCAAATACAGAAAAATTAATAGCGTATATATATAATACTATTTTGGATAAGGAAATCCCAACTTCGGAAATATATCGACAAACATGGGAAAATGAAATGGGTTTATCTATAACGAAGGAAATTTGGGAAGAAAGTCTACAATGTATACATCGTTGCTCATTAAATGCTAGACATATATTGATACAATTTAAGGTATTACACAGATTACATTACTCAAAAACGAAATTAAATAGAATTTATTCTAACATTTCTCCTATTTGTGATAAATGTCAGAACTTGGAAGCTAATTTAACGCATAGTTTTGTAACATGTATAAAACTTAATTATTATTGGATAGAAATCTTTAGAGTTATTTCTGAAGTTCTTAAAATTAAACTAGACCCAGATCCAAAATTAATAATATTAGGAGTCCCGGATTCAAATCTAACATTAAACAGTAAAAACAAAGAAATTTCTTGCATTACTGTTTGATAATAGGGAAAAAATTAATATTGAAATTTTGGAAGGGAACAATATCCCCCACAATTAAAATGTGGACAGTGGAAATGTTGGAGACGTTGCATTTGGAAAGAATCAGATTTGTCCTAATGGACAAATACGAACTCTTTGAACATATATGGTCTCCATATACAGAATATTTGAAGGGGGTAGCTGTTCTTGGCATCACAACTCAATGGGTACCCGGCAGGATTAGATGAAAATAACTCTCTGTTTTTCTTTTTGATTTGTAAACATGTCTCTATTGATATTGTATTTGAAATTGTTATTCACTATTAAGATGTATAGTATAATCTCTCTCTTTTTCTATATAATACTTTATTTTAATTAAATACATATAACAAGAATATATTACATATACATATATATTTTTTCTCCTCTTTTTTCTTTTTCTCTTTATAATCAAAATTATTATTTAATCACCACTCTTATTGATTAAAATCTATTCTTTTCTTTTTCTACTTTCAAAAAAATAGAAGTTTATAAGTACTATTCGTAAACATTTGTATACTTATTTGAAATAAGTTGGTTGTGTATTTGAAAAGTTGTAATACCGTTGTTATGATGGATTCCTTTTAATACAAATATTATTACACAAAAAAAATAAAAAAATAAAAATTAAAAAAAATAAATAAATAATTAACTTTTCAAACCATGTAGGCAGGAACTGCAGGTGCTAGTTTAAACCAATGATGGACACAAAATGCTGGAGCAACTCAGTGGGACTGGCAGCATCTCTGGAGGGAAGAAATTAATGACATTTTGGGTTAAGACCCTTCTTCAGACTAATCTCAGGTCGAGACCCTTCTTCAGATGTTCTCTGTCCCGCTGAGTGACTCCAGCATTTTGTGTCTAACTTTTCAAACTAATTGCTCATGGGTGGCACAGTGACACAGCGGTAGAGTTGCTGACTTACAACAGCAGAAACCGGGGTTCGATGCTGACTATGGGCGCTGTCATAATGGAATTTGTACGTTCTCCCTGTGACTGCGTGGGTTTTCTCCGGGTCCTCCCACACTCCAATGATGTGCAGGTTTGTAGGTTAATTGACTTCTGTAAATTGTCCCCAGTGTGTAGCATAGAGCTAGGTGACCACTGGTCGGCATGCAATTGGTGGGCCGAAGGGCCTGTTCCCATGCTGTATCTCTAAAATAAAGTTCAAGCGTCAAGAGTATTTAATTGTCATATGGCCTGGCAACAGAACAATGAAGTTCTTACTTGCAGCAGCTTAACAGGCCCATTAACACTAACACATAGAAAAATGTACAATAATCAATGATATAATAAATTAATAAATAGTAATACCAGGTAATCGGACCATAATAGTGCCAAACCAAAGTCCTTAGTGCATCCAAAACAAAGCCCAGAGTAAGGTCGCTCAGGTAGGGCTCGTTGTAGGACCATAAGATATGGGAGCAGAATTAGGTCATTCGGTCCATCGAGTCTACTCCGCCATTCAATCATGGCTGATCTATATTTCCCTCTCAACTCATTCTCCTCCTATTCCACCCATAACCTTAGATGCCCTTACTAATCAAGAACCTATCACACTCCGCTTTAAAAATACCCAATGACTTGGCCTCCACTGCCGTCTGTGGCAATGAATTCTACAGATTCATCGCCCTCTGGCTAAAGAAATTCCTCCAGGCATGACACATATCAACTGCCTTAGCAAGGACCTGCGCTCACTACAAGTATAGGGATCAATAGAGGATAAACACAAAGTGCTGGAGTAACTCAGCGGCTCAGGCAGCATCTCTGGAGAAAAGGAATAGACGACATTTCGGGATGAAACCCTTCTTCAAACTGGGGGGAGGGAAACTAGAGGTATAGAAACATAGAAAATAGGTGCAGGAGTAGGCCATTCAGCCCTTCGAGCCAGCACCGCCATTCAATATGATCATGGCTGGCCGTCCAAAATTAGTACCCCGTTCCTGCTTTCTTCCCATATCCCTTGATTCCGTTAGCCCTAAGAGCTAAATGTAACTCTCTCTTGAATATATCAGTGCAAGAATACATCAGCTCATGTGAAAAGGTTCAGAACAAATCAGAGCCAGCACCAATGACCAAGGAAAGGTGGAGCCCACAATGGTCCATTGTTGGCTGTGGAAGAGGTGATAATAAAACGATATATGGATGCTGACAACAAAGGGATTATATGGATATATATAACAACAGGTGATGTGATCTCTGTGTCCCTACTCTGTGCTTGACTCTTGGGCAATAAGAATTATGAGAGTTTTAGATAGGGTAGACAATTAAAATTGGATTATAATTTTTGTTAGAACATTTTAAAACACAAATAAGGGGCAAAATATACTGAAAATGGTCATAGAGTCACACAGCATGGAAACATGCCCTTCGGCTCAACTTGTCCATACTGACCAAGATGCCCCATCTACACTAGTCCGACCTGTCTGTGTTTGCCACCTTTCCCTCTATCCTACCCATGCACCTGTCCAAATGTAGTTTAAATGCTGTTATTGGACTGCATCAACTACCTCCTCTGGCAGCTCGTTCCATATAACCACCACTCTCTGTGTAAAAAAGTTGTTCCTAAAAGCCCTGTCTCACGGTGCGAGTCCACCCACGAGTGACAGAAAAAAATACTCGTGGTTGTGTACGAGATTCCAAGTTTATGTTCAGAGGCCCACAGGAGCCGTTGGAAGAGAAGGAGGGGGAGGAGCGACACCCGACCGGTAAGGTTTAAAATCAAGCGCGGGGCTTGTTTTTTCAGAGGCCCACAGGAGCCGTTGGAAGAGAAGGAGGGGGAGGAGCGACACCCGACCGGTAAGCTTTAAAATCAAGCGCGGGGCTTGTTTTTACCTAAATCCATAACGTTCCATTTGGAGAAGTGGGTTTTTTTGAGGAAGCCGCTGATTGGTGGGAAGTGGACTAGGGTAAGCAGCTGATTGGTGGGAAGTGGACCAGGGTAAACAGCTGATTTACAGTCAGATTTCAGCAGTTTGTAGTGATTTTATATTGTGTTGATATTGTAACCTGCGTAAGGGGGGAGTATGAAGGCCAGGGCAGTGTACTGTTCTGGATGTCAGATGTGGGAGGTCAGGGAATCTGATAGCCCTCCAGACGTCCACATCTGCGCCAGGTGTGTTGAGATGGGGCTCCTAAAGGACTGTGTTAGGAACCTGGAGCAGCAGCTCGATGACCTCCGTCTGGTCAGGGAGAGTGAGGAAGTCATAGAGAGGAGCTACAGGGAGGTAGTCACTCCCAGACCACAGGAGGCAGACAAGTGGGTCACAGTTAGGAAGGGCAAGGGGCAGAGGCAGGGGCTAGAGAGTACCTCTGTGACCGTACACCTGGAAAATAGGTACTCGGGTTTGAGTACGATTGGAGGGGACAGCCTAGCTGGGGGCAGCAACAGCGGCTGGGCCTCCGGCACAGAGACCGGCCCTGATGCTCAGAAGGGTAGCAAAAAGAGGGGGGCAATTGTAATAGGGGACTCTATAGTTAGGGGGTCGGATAGGCGATTCTGTGGACTCAGTCGGGAGACCCGGATGGTAGTTTGCCTCCCTGGTGCCAGGGTCTCGCATGTGTCAGAACGTGTCCAAAAGATTCTGATAAGGGAGGGAGAGGAGCCTGATGTTGTGGTACACATAGGTACCAATGACATAGGCAGAAAAAGTGACGAGGTCCTGAAGGGAGAATTTAGGGAGTTGGGGGGGAAAGTTAGGGAGAAGGACCAAAAGGGTAACGATTTCAGGATTACTGCCTGTGCCGCGTGACAGTGAGAGTAGGAATGAAATGAGGTGGAGGCTAAATGCGTGGCTGAGGGACTGGTGCAGTGGGCAGCGATTCAAGTTTCTTGATCACTGGGACCTCTTTTGGGGAAGGCATGATCTGTACACAAAGGACGGGTTGCACGAACCCGAGGGGGACCAATATCCTGGCAGGGAGATTTGCAAAGGCTACTGGGGAGACTTTAAACTAGTAAGGCTGGGGGGAGGGACTCGGGTAGAGGGGGCTAAGGGTCAGGGTGTGGGGCAAGAGGCAGAGAAGGGAAGCACTCGGACCCAAAATGTAGGCAAGAAAGATGAAAAAGATAATAGACAGAGAATAAGGGATGGTGGGTTTCTAAAATGTGTATATTTTAATGCTAGGAGCATTGTAAGTAAGGTGGATGAACTTAGAGCCTGGATTGACACCTGGAAATATGATGTTGTGGCAATCAGTGAAACATGGTTTGCAGGAGGGCTGTGATTGGAAACTAAATATTCCAGGATTTCGTTGCTTCAGGTGTGATAGAATTGGAGGGACCAGAGGGGGAGGTGTTGCATTGCTTGTCAAAGAAGATATTACAGCAGTGCTTTGGCAGGATAGATTAGAGGGCTCGTCTAGGGAGGCTATTTGGGTGGAACTGAGAAGTGGGAACGGTGTAGCAACACTTTTAGGGGTGTACTATAGACCGCCAAATGGGGAGCGAGAATTGGAAGAGCAAATATGTAAGGAGATAGCAGATATTAGTAGTAAGCACAAGGTAGTGATTGTGGGAGATTTCAATTTTCCAAAAATAGACTGGGAAACACATTCTGTAAATGGGCTGGATGGTTTGGAGTTTGTAAAATGTGTACAGGATAGTTTTTTGCAGCAGTACATAGAGGTATCGGCCAGAGAAGGGGCAGTGCTGGACCTCCTGTTAGGAAATGAGGCAGGTCAGGTGACAGAGGTATGTGTTGGTGAGCACTTCGGGACCAGTGATCACAATACCATTAGTTTCAATATAATTATGGAGAGAGTCAGAACTGGACCTAGGGTGGATATTTTTGATTGGAGAAAGGCTAACTTTGAGGGAATGCGTAAGGATTATAAAGGAGTGAATTGGGACACTTTGTTTCATGGGAAGGATGTAGAAGAGAAATGGAGGACATTTAAAGGGGAAATTGTAAGAGTACAGAATCTTTATGTCCCTGTTAGGTTGAAAGGAAATAGTAAAAATTGGAAAGAGCCATGGTTTTCAAGGGAAATTGGACACTTGTTTCGAAAAAGAGAGATATTTACAATAATTATAGGAGGCATGGAGTAAATGTGGTGCTAGAGGAGTATAAAGAATGTAAAAAGAATCTTAAGAAAGAAATTAGGAAGGCTAAAAGAAGATATGAGGTTGCTTTGGCAAGAAAGGTGAAAGTAAATCCAAAGGGTTTCTACAGCTATATTAATAGCAAAAGGATAACGAGGGATAAAATTGGACCATTAGAGAACCAGAATGGACAGCTATCTGCAGAGCCAAAAGAGATGGGGGAGATATTGAACAATTTCTTTTCTTCGGTATTCACCAAGGAGAAGGATATTGAACTCTGTGAGTTAAGGGGAAAAAGTAGAGTAGCTATAGAAACTATGAGATTCAAAGAGGAGGAAGTACTGACACTTTTGAAAAATATAAAAGTGGATAAGTCTCCAGGTCCTGACAGGATATTCCCTAGGACATTGAGGGAAGTTAGTGTAGAAATAGCAGGAGCTATGACAGAAATATTTCAAATGTCATTAGAAACGGGAATAGTGCCAGAGGATTGGCGTACTGCGCATGTTGTTCCATTGTTTAAAAAGGGTTCAAAGAATAAACCTAGCAATTATAGACCTATTAGTTTGACGTCAGTGGTGGGCAAATTAATGGAAAGGATACTTAGAGATAATATATATAAGCATCTGGATAAACAAGGTCTGATCAGGAACAGTCAACATGAATTTGTGCCTGGAAGGTCATGTTTGACAAACCTTCTTGAATTGTTTGAAGCGGTAACTAGGGAAATTGATGAGGGTAAAGCAGTGGATGTTGTCTATATGGATTTCAGTAAGGGCTTTGACAAGGTTCCCCATGGAAGGTTGGTTAAGAAGGTTCAATCTTTGGGTGTTAATGGCGGAGTAGCAAGATGGATTCAACAGTGGCTGAATGGGAGATGTCAGAGAGTAATGGTGGATGGCTGTTTGTCAGGTTGGAAGCCGGTGACCAGTGGGGTGCCTCAGGGATCTGTGTTGGGTCCACTGTTGTTTGTCATGTGCATCAATGATCTGGATGATGGGGTGGAAAATTGGATAAGTAAGTATGCAGATGATACTAAGATAGGTAGTGTTGTGGATAATGAAGTAGATTTTCAAAGTCTACAGAGAGATTTGGGCCATTTGGAAAAGTGGGCTGAAAGATGGCAGATAGAGTTTAATGCTGTTAAGTGTGAAGTGCTACATCTTGGCAGGCCAAATCAAAATAGGACGTACATGGTAAATGGTAGGGAATTGAGGAATGCTGTGGAACAGAGGGATCTAGGAATAACTGTGCATAGTTCCCTGAAGGTGGAATCGCATGTAGATAGGGTGGTAAAGAAAGCCTTTGGTGTGCTGGTCTTTATAAATCAGAGCATTGAATATAGGAGTAGGGAAGTAATGTTAAAATTGTACAAGGCATTGGTAAGACCAATTCTGGAGTATGGTGTACAATTTTGGTCACCTAATTATAGGAAGGATGTCAACAAAATAGAGAGAGTACAGAGGAGATTTACTAGAATGTTGCCTGGGATCCAGCAACTATGTACAGAGAAACGTTGTACAAGTTAGGTCTTTATTCTTTGGAGCGCAGAAGGTTAAGGGGGGACTTGATTGAGGTCTTTAAAATGATGAAAGGGATAGACAGAGTTGACGTGGATAAGCTTTTCCCCATTGAGGGTAGGGAAGATTCAAACAAGAGGGCATGACATGAGAATTAAGGGACAGAAGTTTAGGGGTAACGTGAGGCGGAACTTCTTTACTCAGAGGGTGGTGACTGTGTGGAGTGAGCTTCCAGCAGAAGTGGTGGAGGCAGGATCGATTTTAACATTTAAAAGTAAAGTGGATAGGTATATGGACATGAAGGGAATGGAGGGGTATGGTCTGAGTGCAGGTAGATGGGACTAGGGGAAAACAAATGGTCGGCACGGACTGGAAGGGCCGAGAGAGCCTGTTTCCGTGCTGTAATTGTTATATGGTTATTATATGAGTTTAACCGAGTTCCCACGGGTATGTCCAAGTTTGCCGTTTACTTCTCATTTCTGCGATATTCCAAGTTCATCTCCCAAGTTATGGCTCTGTCTCATGGTGCGAGTCCACCCACGAGTGACCCCAAGTGAAAGAAAAAAAAAGACTCATGGTTATGTACGAGATTACAAGTTTATGTTCAATTGTTTAACCGAGTTCACACGGTTTGTCATTTCTGCGATGTTGCAAGTTCCTCTCCCGAGTTACCAAGTTCCTCTCCCGTTCACTCTTGAGCCAACCGTGAATGAAGGCTTTTTATTCATGGGCTGATTATTCCCCGCGGACATAAATTGGCCCTATTTTAAAGCCGGTCAGAAAATAGACGAGAGAAAGGAACAAGTGAAATGACAACTAACCGCTGACTGACATTTGCAGAGGATCGGCGATTGGCGCGACTGTTGCAACATGAAAGATTAAACATCTATCTGAAATGAGATTTATAGTATTATGACAGATGTTCGTTTTGACAACAGAAACTCCTACTTTTTTTGTGGCTCGGCCAATAAGTTGAAATGCGCTGAAGCATGTTTCCCCTTTACCGATAGCCAGCCTCGCGAAACTATTCCGGACAATTCATCTAAATTGCTGCTGAGAAGGAATGCAGCCTTTAAGTTAACTCGACTTACAAGATATGCATCAGCTTTTTTATGTTAATAAAAGTACGGATTATTGACAATGCAAGCGTTTTAAATATACAAAGCTCCGGGAAAGTTCACGGTAGTGATATTAAAAAAAACATGAAACATAACAGAAACCTAAATGAACAGAGACTTGTGGTGCAATGGTAAAGTGACTAAATCAGTCTCATTCTGGTATCTATAGCGTGCAATGTTCGGAAGGCAGGCTAGACTTGAATTGCCAGCGGCACCTCGCATTGAACTTCGTGAGAATGAGTTTTACGTAGGATTGCAATAAGCGTGCAATGATAAGATCTGCATATGTTCAGTGGGATCCACGTGGAAAAGCTTTGTGATCCAGCAGCCGCCGACCATACTCTAGTGACACTCAACACATTGGTGTTCCCGTGCAGCTTTACACCAGAATAAAACAACTGGAGTAACTCAGCGGGACAGGCAGCATCTCTGGAGAGAAGGAATGGGTGACATTTCGGGACGAGACCCTTCTTCAGTGTTTTGTTCTGGTGTAGAGCTGCATGGGAACACCAAAGTGTTGAGTGTCACTAGAATATGGACGACGGCAGCCTGTCCCGCTGAGTGACTCCAGCATTTTGCGTCTATCTTCGGTTTAAAGCAGCATCTGCAGCTGCTTCCTACAGCCCGACACCAGGTTGGCCCGAGGATGGTGCCCTATCTATTGTGTATCAGATTAGAAACCCGAAGTTCATACTATATTGTGCGGGAAGGGAACTGCAGATGCTGGTTTACACCGAAGATAGACACAAAAAGCTGGAGTAACACAGCGGCTCAGGCAGCATCTCTGGAGAAAAGAAATAGGTGAGGTTTCGGGTCAGTTCTTCAGACACTATACCGTCTTATCCCTTTCATGTGTGACTCAGGTCTCTGGCGCTGTGAGGCAGCAACTCTACTGCTGCGCCGCCAATGTGACAATCCAATTTTTTGAATGAAGTTAGCCGCTTCACCGAGGAGCGGGTGCAGTAGAACGAGAATGAACGGATTTGCCAGCGGTGACATTGCAGCAGAGGTCTGGGGAAGACAGAGAGGGGAACAATGAGGACACGGAAGTTTAGTGGGGAATTTCATTGGTTATTGTGTGGGAAGGAAGTCCAGATGCTGGTTTAAAGATAGACGAAATGCTGGAGTAACTCAGCGGGACAGGCAGCATCTCTGGGTAGTGGTCTAAGGAAGGGTCTCGACCCGATACACCATCATTCCTTCTCTCCGGAGATGCTGCCTGTCCCGCTGAGTTACTCCAGAATTGTGTGTGTGTGAGAGTTACTCCAGCATTGTTCGTGTGTGTGTGTGTGAGTTACTCCAGCATTATGTGTATGTGTGTGTGAGTTAGCAGTGTGTGTGTGTGTGTGTGTGTGTGTGTGTGTGTGTGTGTGTGTGTGTGTGTGTGTGTCTGTGTGTCTGTGTGTGTGCGTGTGCGAGTTACCCCAGCATTGTGTGTGTGCATGTTACACCAACATTGTGTGTGTCACCCCAGCATTGTGTGTGTGTGTGCGAGTTACTCCAGCATTGTGTGTGTGCGCGTGTGTGCGAGTTACTCCAGCATTGTGTGTGTGCGCGAGTTACCCCAGCATTGTGTGTGTCACCCCAGCATTGTGTGTGTGTGTGTGTAAGTTACTCCAGCATTGTGTGTGTGCGTGTGTGAGTTACTCCAGCATTGTGTGTGTGTGTGAGTCACTCCAGCAGTGTGTGTGTGTGCGAGTTACTCCAGCATTGTGTGTGTGCGTGTGTGAGTTACTCCAGCATTGTGTGTGTGTGCGAGTTACTCCAGCATTGTGTGTGTGTGTGTGTGTGTGTGTGTTACCCCAGCATTGTGTGTGTGTGTGAGATACCCCAGCATATTGTGTGTGTGTGTGTGTGTGTGTGTGTGTGTGTGTGTGTGTGTGTGTGTGTGTGTGTGTGTGTGTGTGTGTGTGTGTGTGTGTGTGTGTGTGTGTGTGTGTGTGTGTGTGTGTGTGTGTGAATCATGAATTGCCAAGACACAAGGCACTGTAGATACAAATAATGTCATACACAAGAAAGGGCAGATGCTAGTTGAAAAAAGTGAACACATGGGGCTGGAGAAATTTGGAAATGTCATCCCGTCACCCATTCCTTCTCTCCAGAGATGCTGCCTGCCCGCTGAGTTAAAAGAGTTCCCACGGTAGACTCACGAATCACTAAGGTAAACGCATAGGCCACCACGTGATAAACGAGTTTAAAATTTTTCCATTTTTAACTTGAACTGTAAATTTGACTCGTGGAAAAAAATCAAACATGTTTGATTTTTTTCATGAGCTATCAAGTTTCACGGGTACCTGCCGTTAGCTCCACGAGTCGCTAAGTTGCTCGCAAGAGTTCCGACGTTCCCGCTACGTTTAGTGTACGTGATTACCGCGAGTGACAACTCGGGGTCACTCGTGGGTCAACTCGCACCGTGAGACAGGGGTTTTACCAAGTTCCTCTCCCGAGTTACTCTTGAACCATCAATGTCTCCCGACGTGTGGAAAAATCATCACATGGAGTGATGTCATGCAGTTTTTTTTTTCATTATAAAAAGCCTGAAGAACGATCTCGACCTATTTCTTTTCTCCAGAGATGCTGCCTGACCAGCTGAGTTAGTCCATCATTTTGTGTCTATCTTTGGTTTAAATTAGTATCTGCAATTCCTTCCTTCAAACTTTTAGAGCAGTTTGTTTCAAGAAACAATCCTTCCAAAATTGCATTCAAAAGTCCATTTGAACTGCATTTGTTCAAGGTCTGGCATCAATCATAGGCTGTTTTTTTGTTGGGAGGAACTGCAGATGCTGGTTTATACCGAAGATAGGCACAAAATGCTGGAGTAACACAGCGGGAAATGCAGCATTTCTGGAGAGAAGGAATGGGTGACGTTTCTGGTTGAGTCCCTTCTTCAGACTGAAAAAACGTTTCGACCCTTCTCTCCAGAGATGCTGCCGGCTTGGCTGAGTTACTCCAGCTTTTTGTGTCTAGTAAGATTGTTTCATTCCCTTAATTCATCTCTCATCAAAAAGTTGGTGAACTTCTAACAAAAAGATTAGGTAAATTGAACATTAACGTTATTTTTCTCCCCGACAGCAAGGTCCGTAGACCAGAGGGATAGCAGTGTGTGCCTCTCTACAAAGCAGCGGCTCAAAACATTGCTGATTGGGCAGATCTGCCCATAAACCACCCCTTTCACACTCACCCCAGCCCTGCGAAACAAAGTTTTCAGAACCCTACGGTCATCCCAGCCCGCCCACGAGCCTCTGAATGAAAGACAAAGCTCAGATGTTCTCTACAGCAGTGGTGTCCCAGAGTTTCCCAGTGCCTGGCCCGTTTTAATTTAAACTCGGGTAAACTGAATTTGTATTAAAAACCCGAATACAATTGGCCCTTAATTGTAAATATGAGAATGTTTTCCTATATTGCACTGTAGACCATCATCCGGTGTAGATACCACAATTGGTACCATAATTACAACTAGTTACATCATTGCATTACATCATGAACTCTCCAAAAGCTATCGGCCGGCGCGTCATATTTCATGAATATCCCCCAAATCAACGGCAGAGAGCTGACTTTCTGGCTTATCATTCTTTCAACATGGAAGGAGGCCATTTAGCCCATCAAGGCAATGCCAGCTCTGACAGTAATCCCATCAATCACATTCCCCATTCATTTCCCTGTAATTTATTCTCTCTCACATGCTCGTCAACTGTCCCAGATTCTATTACTCACCGACACACTCGGGTTAATTTACAGCGGCAGATCAACCTACATTCTTTGGGGATGTGGAAGGAAACCAGAGCAGCCGGGGGAATCCCGCTTGGTCACAGGGAAAAGGAGTAACCCTGGCACAGACACCACCGGAGGTCAGGATCGAACCATTTGACCAAGAGAGAAACATGTGCAACCTTCTGCGCCACCGTTCCCAGGCAAATCAACTGCAGGATCAATACCGCATCCACGCTGCTGAAGCCAGATAAACATTGAGGCAATTTTCCACATGGTTACTGGTGCCACCAGCTCCAGGCACCTTCAGGAAGGCTCTGAGGCTGCTGTCAGCCACAGAGGGGAAATTTGTGCAGCTCACCCATGTACCCTTCTCCTTCTCCCCCCACCCCATCTTTCCCTCGCATTATTTCTTGATGGCTTCTTTTGGAAGAAATCACTTTGAAAATTATTGTTTACCAACCCTTCTTGTATTTCACTGCCGAAGCACTGTTTGGTCAATGGGTCTTGTACCTGTGGCAGTTCAATTATTTGTTTCATTACGTAATCTTCACAATTTGCCTGGATGTTAGAATATGTCACTATGTAAAGCATGTCAAGGTTTAATAGTAAGATTAAATGAGAACTTACCAGTTTGAAGTTTGATCTTTATTTTATGAAGAGTTACGATGAGCGATTACGTGAAGAAGCCCTGCCAGTCCACATGCACGTCAATCTTCAAAGCAGCGGTGTGAAATCACAGATAATAGTTGTTGAACTAACATAGTAAGATTAGAGACTACTAGAACTACCAGATGATCTTTATAATACGAGGGTTGGGAGCGGAGGGCACGTAATCGCTCATCGTAACTCCTCATAAAATAAAGATCAAACTTCAAACTGGTAAGTTCTCATTTAATCTTACTATTTTACATCGGTGTCACGAGAGTGATTCAGTGAAGATTTCAAAGCTCTGTGATTTCATGCCGTGAGATCGAGTCCACACAGCCACTACTGCCTTAATTGACAGATGAGGGAAACATTCATAATGAATAAATAATAATAATAGTAACTCCTCTCATCCGGGAGTAAACTTAACCACTGAACCTAAAATAGAGTTGGCAAATACCCCTGGTCTGGCAATAGGTTATTATGAAATGTTCAGGAGTTTGTTCGCTCTACCATCCTGCAGCCACTAGGATGTGGTCCAGCGGAACGTTCATAACCTTTGCTGCTGATGTTGTAGCAGCCCTGGTGGAGTGAGATTTGAAAAATATCAGTATCTACTGCATGAACTAAAACCTGTTTTAATCACCTGGAGATGGTCTGAACCAATACCTTCAGATAAAGATTTTGTAATAAACAAACAATGCTAGTTCAGAGCCTCTAAGGCTCTTGGTGACCTTGACGCATTGTTGTATATGTGTGACCATATGTAACCAAAAGGTCCATGGGATATGCCATGAAACTAGTTTGACCTCACGTCTGCTCTGCTTAACTAAACATTAAAATATAATATTATTTGCAGATGTAACCATCCTATCCAATCACAACATGTAGTGACTGAACCCGTTGTGCTGACCAGCACCATGAGGATAACTACATTATGAGAGCTGAGCCAAAGCTAAGGATGTAGCTGGAGCCCCCGGTGAAATAGTGTTAATATCATGTGAATATCCCATACTGCCCTGTGCTTGTCCTGGGAGAACTTGTGTGAAAGATATCCTTTATAAAATCGGTATCAGAGGGTGAAACCCGACAGAGTGGATCCTGTTTGCTGCAGCAAATATGACGGGAAGACACGTTGGCACAGTTAATGGTCCTATAATTTAATTTATTGTCAAAGACCCATTTGAAACAAACTCCAAGACGTCAGTTACGTCTTGTTTTACGTTTAGAATAACCGTAAAAGGGTGTATTATTATTCCCGATTAAAGCGGGAAGCATGGCTGCATAGGCCAGACAGACAGAACGACAATCTAAAGTGGGATCTTGCTGACTTGGTTGCAAGACCCGACTGATGAGGCAAAATGGAGGGAGACAAAAATAACTTCCTTCTCCTTGTAGCGAGAATGTATCTTTCGCCCCTGTTATGCCACATATTTTGCAACCGGTAAATGAGCCTCAAAACAAACTTATCGACATTTGGTGTTCCATTGTGATGATACTCCAACTCAAAATGAGATTAGGTAAATTATTACAGGATATTCTGACTTGATTGCATCCATGTGACTAACAGAAGCCACCACCATAGTGTATCAACTCAACGTTGAGCATGCAGATTATGCATATTTGCACAAAACCCTTTAACCTATAGAATGCACCTAGTGTCTATAGGTAGTTGAAACCAACAACTGAATAATTGTTAACTCATGCAAACTTCCTCCGAACTAGAGATGGCATTCATAATTTTCCACCTTAGAGCCACATCAGTTATATTATAACTGAAATTTTACTAACCAGATTACTGGGGCAATGCTGAATACTGTTCGTCCACCATTCTGACTTTGGTAGCTTCGGCTGGTAATAGCATAAGGTCTGTCACAAAGACCTAAATGGCACTTGAGAGATTACTACTTTGCTTGATGTAAGCGTTCCCATTTGCACAGCTGGACCACAGCTACTATATTGCCAATTACACTTGATGAATAGAAGGCTGCTTGTCACAACAAGATTGTTACAGGCTCCTATTAATTCCAATCTCTTACCCCAGGGTGGAGTCACAGGCTAATTAATAGTTAAAGTGAAATTCCAATGGTCAACAAATCTAGTTGGTATCACCTTAATTTGTCTTAAATATAGTTTGAGGCTGAAACAGTTGATTTTACCAACATACAGCGATAAAATATCCTCCAGACAAGACATAACATATGCTTTTTGAGCTCTGACCAGTTCAAGCATTGGTTTTAGTAATTTGGTAAATAACCTAGGAACTGAAGTTAACCCATTTTGCAATGTTTTTTATCATTGCCCTATCCAGATAAATTCAAATGTCTCCTGTGATCCCTGTAAATGGGAACATCCTATGGAAATCAGATGCAAAGTTTCCTATTCCTATTCGGAAAATTCTATACTGCACATGCGAGTTAAACATCTTTCACAATGAGCAGACCACGCCAATTCCGTACCTGCTCCAGCAACAACTCTGGCCCTGTCTGGAAAACCAATTCTGGCCATAATACTGAGCATGCCTTGAAAGACAACTTGGCCATAACTCTGAGCCTGCCTCGAAAGACAATTCTGGCCGCAATTCCGTGCTTGGGACCCAAGTATTGTGCAGTCTTCCATGGTTAGATGCCACAACCATTTGTGTGTTGTAAGGCCACTAGGACCCCTTCCATCATTACCAATGGAATTCTGCTTCCATACAACACATAAACTAAACACATGTTATCATTATCATTTGTACAAAAAACAAGTGTGAATATTACCAACTAGTAGATGGTCCCGTATTTTTCCTGAGACCGACTTGAGCCTCGGCTTGAAGACCTCTGCCCAGCTTTCATGCTGCCACCAACTTCAGTGAACTGCTTACTGCCAATGGAGGCGTGGGGTGTGTTGTCGCCGCAACGATGAAGCTTTGCTCGTCGTTGTACCTTGATTGGTCCGACACCTTTTGCTTCCTCATCCAGGTTTTACCTGTTGAATAGGTCTTACCTGAAGAAAAGATTCAGTGGCTGGTCTTTAATTTACCCCTGATAGCGCTGTTCATTCCCGGCACTTGATATCATGCCACCTTCGTTTGCAAGGACTCTCTTGAATCCATTCGCCAGTCCATACGCTTTTGATAGGGGGCGCCATCCTGTATGGTATGGCTGCCCAGCCTGCAGCTGTTTGTTTTTCCCTCTTTTCTTTGTTTTGTTTTTGTTTTGGAGTTCTATTCTTTTTTATGTGGGGCGTGAGGGGGGGGGGGGGAAGGGGGAAACTACTTTTCCTGGTCCCTACCTGGTCCGAGAGGCAGCTTTTCTCCGGGCTGAACTTTTGACCTGTCCTCGTGGCTTACCAGCGGGCCTGGAGCAGCGTTTCCTGAGGAGACCGCCCTGAACCTTGGCTTCGGCAACGGCGCAGCGCTGGAACGCCAGATGCCTTTCCTGGGTCGCCACGTTGGAACTCCGATGAGCTGAGACCGCCGAGTAAAACATTGCGGGGCTGCGGGTCTGTGGAGCGGCCAGCAGCGGGCGGCGGCGCTGACTGCAACATCGGGAGCCAGTGGGGGAGCTCCATTCAGCGTGGCCTTGTTGGCTTCAGAAGCCGCGGACTCCGGTAAGGAAGCGGCCGTTCCAGGTGTCCCAAGCCGCTGAGAGGATTCTCCCGACGCCTGAGCACCATCACCCGGCGGGAATGGCCTGGAACATCGGGCCTCCGTGAAGGCGACTGCGGAGGCCTCAATAGGCCTGACTATGGGTGGATATGGGATGGGGACTGGCATTTGTGCCTTCCCTCATAATGGGAACCATCGTGGGGGGATGTTTTTTATGTTTAAATCTCTTTATTATTGTTATGTCTGTATTATTTTCTAAGTGCTACATTTCACTACACCAATTGGTGTATGTGACCAATAAAATAACCTTTGAAGTGCTCCAGTACGTTCCACGGACGTATTTTAGAATTTGAAGTCAGTTCCCCACTGACTACTCGCACTCCCCTCCACAGAGAGGGAGATTCATAGGCAGCCCTGAACAGGTGCTGCCGCAGGCCCCTGCCTCGTGGTATGCTCATCAGCTACTCCTCCTATCTCGGAGTCAGAACAAAACTGACTCCATGTGCTCACCTCCTCCAAGAGGGAGACATCATGCAGCAATTCTGCAGGTGCTGCTGCTGCCACGGGCCCCCAAGGAGACCCGTGATATAAAGCTCCTCTTGCTGGAGCATATCGTGATGGAGTATCCTCTCCATCAGGAGATCTGTCCAGACAGCCCTTTACTAGGTGCTGCTGCCACGGGCCCCCGAGGATACCCGCGGATAAAAAGCTCCCCTTGCTGGAGCATCTTTTCTGAACAGCCCTGAAACAGGTGCTGCTGCCATGGACTCACGAGGAGATCCGGGCTGATAGCTCTCTCCTTTGGAGCGTATCATTGTGGAGCCACCTCTGCATCAGGTTCTCCATGCGGGCCAAATGTCCAAAGACGCTACCCATTGAAGGAGAGGAACCCTCCTGGCCTGACTCCCCGAGTCCATAGGCCTGACCGACTTATTGTTGGATTTACCTTTTTTCATGGGCACACCATCGGTCTGGGACTCTGATGGCGACACTGCTCCTGGATTTATCTTCTCCACGGGAAACACAGCAGTCTGGAGGCTGCTGACACACTGTCAGCGACTCTGGTGGCAATACCGCTGCTGGATTCACCCCCTCCACGGGAACCACAGCGGTCACTGCGGTAGCGAACCCTGACGGCCGCCGGTTACTCACGCTTCCACGGTGCTGACCGGAGTATCAATTCCCCACCAGTTTCCCACGGTCCGTCTGGACTTCGCCCCGACATATCCAGCAGGAAACCTCTTATAAAACACAATTTTGCGAACACAAGACAGGCCATCCAGCCGGCTTCATGGGGCCTCCCTGGAACTGTGGTGGGCTAGGACTGCAGGCTGGGTGATGTGTGAACCAACGGATATCCTACACACCTTGAAAAGCTAGGAGGCACCTTGTCGCTTGAAAGGAAATGATTTACCATCAGGGCATCAAGTGTACTTCACAAGTGGCTAGTCTGGGCTCACAACTGAAAGTCTCCTTAACGCAGATAGACTGGGTGGAAAGTGATGCCTGTATAAATGCAAGAAAATTGTCGGATATAAATCCTGAGACGGGACGCCTGTCCCATATATCTGCTTCTCCATAAAAAGTGCATTAACCTAACAAGGATTCATGGCTCCGTTTCAATGTGAAAAGTTAAAGTTCTGAAGGGAATTAATTAACTCTCGCATTGCGGCTTTCCCCACACTGCATGGTTCATTCTTTTTGCCACTATTTCTCAGATCCACGGTGAGTGCTTTTTGCTCCTTCACTGATCTTCAACATTTCACTTCTGGCACTCGGGCCAAACCCATGAGTTACTCACGAGTCACTACAGTAAACTCACGGGTCACTACGTTCTTACAACGAGTTTAAATGTTTCAATTTTTAACTTCAACAGTAAATTTGACTCGTGGAAAACAACATGTTTGAATTTTTTCAAAAGTTTCACAGGTAGTTGCCATTAGCGCCGCGAGTCGCTAAGTTGCGTCCGCGAGTTCCGATGTTCCTGCTACGTTAATTGTACGTGATTACCACGAGTGAAAACTCAGAGTCACTCGTGGGTCGACTCGCACCGTGAGACAGGGGTTTAACTCTCCTTATAGGTCGGGTCTACGGTGCTGACCTATCTGCTCTTTTATAGACCACCCTAAAAGCAAGATGCAAGACGTAAATAGAAAAAACGGGGGTCAAGGAATTAGGTTTTGTAGTTGGAATGTCAAGGGAGTTAATGAACCAATCAAGAGAGGTAAGGTATTAGCACACTTAAAATCACTCAAAGCAGATATAACGTTCCTTCAAGAGACTCACCTTAAAAAAAGACGCACAACATAGATTGAAAGCAAAATGGATCGCTGAAACATATCACTCTTCATTTTCCCATAAGGCCAGAGGTGTCGCAATTTTAATTCGTAAAGGTATATCTTTTAAACATATATCAACTATAGCGGACATCAATGGTAGATATATTATACTGGTGGGTGAATTATATCAAAAAAAGTGATTTTTCTTAATGTTTATGGACCAAATTTTGATAATCCAATGTTTTTTAGGAATATACTTAATACTATTCCGGAGCTCACACAACATAATTTGATAATTGGTGGAGATTTAAATTGTACATTAGATTCCTATCTCGAAAGATCAACAAGACAAAGAAAAGCAAAATCCAAATCAAGTGAATTATTAAACTCATATATTAATACAACCAATATCAAGGATGATTGGAGAATTGAAAATCCATCCAGAAGGGAATACTCATTTTATTCTTCAGTGCATAAAACATATTCAAGGATAGACTACTTTTTAGTAGATTCTAAACTCATCCCATTTACTTATAATTCGAAATATCATAATATTATAATTTTGGATCATGCTCCTTTAACATTCATGATCAAACTAAGTGGTATGACTGACAAGCAGACGCAATGGTGACTTAATCCTCAAATTTTAAATGATAAAGCATGCTATGAATATCGTATCAAACAGATAAATATGTTTTTTGAGACAAATGACTGCCCTGAAATTTCTGCCTCCCTTCTTTGGGAAACATTTAAAGCATTTATGCGAGGAGCATTAATCTCCGCACAAGCCTTTCGTAATAAAGAGAACCGTGCCAAACAACTGGTATTGGAAATGGAAATAAGGCAATTAGATATGGAAAATGCAATCGCGCCTTCTATAATAATACATAATAAAATTGCTGCCCTCAAATGTAAGTTAAACCAAATATATTCGGACCAATTCATAAAATTTTATCAAAAGACTAAACAATTACACTTTGAATTTGGAGATAAACCACAAAAATTATTGGCACACCAACTCCGGAAACAGGAAGGGGAAAAAACAATACATAAAATTAAATCAGATACGGGAGAAATATTAACACTACCTAAGGATATTAATGATAGATTCTCTCAATACTATCAAACACTTTATTCAACCAAAACGGCAGGGGGCTCTGTAGGAATGGAATTATTTTTACAGAATTGTAACCTTACTGGTTTAGATTTGAAAGAGAGGGAATTATTAGGGGCTGAAATATCAGTAAAAGTTATTGAGGAATCTATTAATTCTTTAAAAATGGAAAGGCTGCTGGACCAGATGGTTTAAATAGTGAATTTTATTTAAAAAATTCATGACTTGATATCGCCACGCCTACAGACATTTATATACTCAAGCATTCATGCAACAGAAACTCCCAGAAACTTTAAATGAATCAACTATAATACTTATTCCAAAAACGGATAAGGACCTTGAAGATCCAGGTTCATATAGAGCAATTGCTCTATTAAACATAGATCAGAAAATTTTAACCAAAATTTTAGCACACAGATTAAGCTTAGTGATTTATAAATTAATACACCCTGATCAAACTGGCTTTATTCCAAAACATTATTCATATTATAATTTGAGACGATTATTCAACATTATATACTCAAATCGAATTGCTATTGAAGACTTAGCAGTCATCTCGCTAGACGCTGAGAAAGCATTCGATCAAATTGAATGGCCCTATTTATTTTCGGTGATGGAAAAATTTCAATTAGGTGAGAAGTTTTGTACATGGGTTAAGCTTTTATATACCAATCCAACAGCCAGAATAATGACAAATCAAATGTTATCAAAAAAAATTGATTTATCTAAAGGTTGTAGACAAGGATGCCCGTTATCACCGTTACCATTTGCCCTTGTTATAGAACCACTAGCAGAAAGAATTCGAGCTCATCCAGAAATATATGGGTATAATACTAAAAATACAATTAATAAAATTTCTCTATATGCAGATGATGTATTACTATATATTACAAATCCAGAAATTAGTATCCCTAACCTGTTAAATCATATAACTCAATTTGGTTTATTCTCGGAATATAGAATTAACTGGAAGAAGAGTGAGATTATGCCAATAATGGAACCTAATGTATACATATTGCAACAATCACCTTTTAAAATAGTAAATGGAAAATTTAAATACTTAGGAATCTATGTGACCAAGAAATATACTTCTTTATTTAAATCAAATTTCGTGCCTTTACTTAATAAATTGCATAAGAATATTCAATACTGGAAAATGCTTCCTATTTCAATGTTCAGTAAAATTAATGCAATTAAAATGATTTTCCTCCCTCAACTTCTATACCTCTTCCAATCAATTCCAATATACCTCCCTAAAAATTTATTTTAAAAAATTGACTCTATTGTAACAAGTTTTATTTGGAATTATACGAATCACAGAATAAGTAAAAAACACTTATGTAAATCTAAGACGAATGGAGGATTAGTCTTACAAATTTTAAATTTTATTTCTGGGCAGTCAATGTCAAAAACTTAAATTTCTGGTTGGAAGATATGGATCAACAACCAGACTGGTTAAAGATGGAAAAGGAGGACTGTCTGCCATTTGAAATTGGTCCGATTCTCCTATCCCCTACAAAATTGAACAAAAAGATCTATAGTGAAAATCCAATAATACATAGTGGTATTCGAATTTGGAAACAAATAAAAGAGACATTAAAACTGGATAATTTATCACTTTCGCTCCCTATTGCAAATAACCCTTCATTTAAGCCTTCGGTATTGGATAAAGGCTTTACACAATGGAAAAACTATGGAATTAAAAAGATGGGACATCTTTATAGAAAAGGTATGTTCCTCTCGTTTCTGGAGGTACAACAGAATTATGGATTACATTCAAATATTTTTTTTTAGATATTTACAATTGAAAGATTATGTTAAATCACATACACAAGAATAGAGAATTAGAGAGCCAGAGATTCTAGATGAATGTTTGAATAAACATCCCAACACAGTCAAATTAATATCATATATTTACAATATTCTGTTAGATAGCGAGAATCCGTCGACGGAATCACATAGACAAGCATGGGAAAATGAATTAGTTCAACCCATAACGAAAGATATTTGGGATGAAAGTCTACAACATATACATCAATGTTCGTTAAACGCCAGACATTCTTTAATACAATTTAAAATGTTACACAGATTGTATTATTCTAAAACAAAATTAAACAGAATTTTTCCTAATATCTCTCCTATCTGTGATAAATGTCAATACTCTGAGGCTAATTTAACCCATACCTTTGTAAATTGCATAAAAATTAAAACATTTTGGGTGGATATTTTTAAAATTATTTCCGTAGCGGTTAATATTCAACTGGATCCCGATCCTAGATTAATAATATTGCGCATATCTGAACAATACCTAAAACTGACAATAAACCAAAGAAATTTCCTGGATTATAGTATAATAACTGGGAAAAAACTAATATTAAAATTTTGGAAAAACCCTGCATCCCCTACAATTAAAATGTGGATTATGGAGTTGTCGGTGACCTTAAATCTGGAAAAAATTAGATTTGTCTTAATTGACAAACCAGAATTATTTATTAGAATATGGTCGCCGTTCATAGATTATTTGAAGTGGTAGAATGGGCCAGCGCTGAGGCTCGACGGAAGCTTGAACCCAGGATTAGACGAATAGTTTTGTTCTCTTACCTACGGACCTATCTCCTAAGTTGTATTATAAAATTAAAAAAAAACAAAACTCTCCTTATAGCTCAGGCCCAGGCAACATCCTTGCAAATATTCTGTGCTCTGCTTCCTAAAGCAGAGTGACCAAAACCAATCACAATACTCTAAATGCGGCTTCACCAACATCTTGTACCAGTCACCAATACATAGACCAGCTGTTATACCCACAACTTCTTCTCAATACTTTCATATATTTCCATGATTTCATCTATAATCACATGCCAAGCCTTAAGTAGTTTCATAAGATCATCCTAATGGCCCTGTCTCACTGTGCGAGTTGACCCACGAGGTACCCCGAGTGACAGACTCGTGGCTGTGCACGAGACTGCAAGTTTATGATCAAGTGTGTAATACGAGTTCCCACGGGTATGTCATTGCTGCGATGTTCCTAGTTCCTCTCCCGAGTTAGCAAGTTCCTCTCCCGTTACTCTTGAGCCAACCGTGAATGAAGGTATGTTTTAATAAAGCAACAATGTTAAAATACATCTCCATCCTGTGGTTTTGAGTTATTTCAGCGCGGGCGGCATCTATTGATATGACCTACAATGGGAAAATGCGCATCCTCCAGTAACCAAGCATTTCTTGTTGTTTTATGTTTTTAAATACTTTTTTGCAATGGATCTCTATCTTAAATAATTTTAAAAAAGGAAGCAGCCCGGGTGACTGACATTGAGCGGCCCGCGGGGCCCGACAGCAGACAGACACACACAGACACACACACACACACACAACACACACACACACACACACACACACACACACACACACACACACACACACACACACACACACACACACACACACACACAGAGATACACACAGACAGCAGCTGGCCACCACTTCAGAGGAATGAAGCAGCTCGGGTGACTTTGAGCGGCCACCGGGACCCGACAGCAGACACACACACAGATACACACAGATAGACAGAGAGGGAGAGAGAGAGACACACATACACACACACACACACATAGAGAGAGAGATACACACAGACAGCAGCTGGCCACCACTTCAGAGGAATGAAGCAGCTCCGCGGATCAGGCAGCATTTCTGGGGAGATGTTTTCGGATCGGGACCCTTCTAACGAAACGACACCCACCCTTTTTCTCCACAGACGCTGCCTGACCCACTGAGTTACTCCGGCACTTTGTGTCTATCTCTGGTATAAACCAGCATCTGCAGTTATTTGTTTCTACTTAGGACAGTTAGATGTGGTGGTTAGGACGATGGTGATAGAAAAAGCTGCAACTATTGTCATCTTGGGCAAAACACGAAGCACTCAGGGGGTCAGGCAGCTTCCGTGGAGAGAATGGAGGGGGACGTTTCCTATTGGGACCCTTCTTCAGACCGATGGTGAAGAATGGTCATTCCGAAGAAAGGTCGCGGCCTGAAATGTCGCACTCCATTGCCTGACCCACCGAGCTCTTGTTCACCAAGCACTTGATGATTTGCTCATGGTGGGTTGCAACGTTTATGGAATCCTTGCTTTCATTAACCGAGGCTTAGAAGAGTCTATTGATCCCAAGAACTTTAGAGGGAGTGCGGGCATCAGAAGCAGGTGAGTTTGACGGGAGCGTGGGAGCCGCACGCAGCGATTGGAATATTGTTCGGGAAGCCGAACCCAGCGTGAGAGAATGAACACAGGGGGTATTGGGTCCCAACAGGAATAGGTTAAAGGCTTGAAGAGAAGATGGAGACAGAGACACTCACATTCAACAAGGACAGTAATTCTGCTATAACACGATCGTTGCTTTGCGAAGTAACGTTGTTTTTGTAATAGAAAATCATGTTATCGAAACAATCGTAGCAATGGGTAAAAGGTGTTTTCACGCTTGCAATAATCAAGTTATTTTCCTGTGTGATTTTACAAACATGGTCTTTTGAATAACTATAAATTTATTTATGTTACTGCAAGCTAAAATACTAAAGGTTGTGTGTTACATTGTTTAATAGAGTTTCGTTGTTCAAATATCAAAGGAAGCGATTGTTTGTCAATTTCTATGGTTATTATAGTGAGAGTTGGGCTCCGGTGATCGGGTTGAACATGAGATCATGGTGTCTCGTCACTGCTGGAAGGCGACATGGAAGCATTTTTGTCTGCTTGCAAATTTCCAAACTAACTGTAGTTCCCAACTTGAAGTAGAATCAGGAATGCATTCATTCCCTCTGTTATCAGGCTTCTGAATGATCCTTCCATAAGTTGGGGGACCATCCGATTCTCTCTACCTCATTGTGTCCATTGGACTTTGTCTCTGAAATTCAGCGCTAAAGTATTGAAAACGACAAGATCTGCATTTTGTCTCTGTCCCGATCTATGTACTTGAATTTAGTTTACTTCTATTTATGTATAGTATGATCTGATTTGACTGCATAGCATGCTAAACATAACTTTACACATGAAAGTAATAAATCTAAACCGAATGTTCTTTGTATCGGGTAGTTGTGCATCGTCGGGGCGAGTTTGTCGGCAGCAAGCATCTTTCTGAAAGCAATGAATGCTGAGGGCAAACCTTAACAACCTGAATACGGACTTCCAGAAGGGTCTTGACAAAGTCGCAATACGTGGTGTAAAATGAATATTGAAAGCATGTCCATGAGGTCAACAAAATATTACACAATCTTCGTAAATGCTTGTGGGAAAGTGAATAGTGTCCCCCCATCCCCCCCCCCCCCCCCTTTCCAGATCACAGTCACAGTCATCGGTAGCCACAGTCACCCGTAAATAAACCCACTACATCCAATATGCGACTTTTTATGATCATGGATGACAATCCATTTAACCTCAGTGCAAATTCAAATGAAGGTTCCTGCTCCCGCCTTCTGCTGTCACTTTCAATGCCGCTACTATTGGAGTCTGGCCTCGGGTAACTCCATTCCCACCTGGGAAATGAAAAGTTTCCATTGACGGTGCCACGGTAGACTCACGAGTCACTAAGATAAACGCACGGGGCCACTACGTTATTACAACGAGTTTAAATGTTTCCATTTTTAACGTGAACAGTTAATTTGACTCGTGGAAAAAATCAAACATGTTTGATTTTTTTCACGAGTTAACAAGTTTCCCGAGTACCTGCCGTTAGCCCCACGAGTCGCTAAGTTGCTCGTGCGAGTTCCGACGTTCCCGCTACGTGATCACCACGAGTGAAAACTCGGGGTCACTCGTGGGCCAACTCGCACAGTGAGACAGGGGTTTAACCCAAGGCAAAACATCGACAATTTTCTTAAAACTTGAAAACCTGACAAAATACAGCTGTCTGTACAGTATGAGGGGCTTGAACGGAATTGTCCTCCATTCATCTAACCATTTGCCTCACAAAAATGCCGAGAGTTAATTTTTTCCATATCTCAAATTTCTGGGTAATAACTTGTGAATTCATTGGAGACCCTCACTCTTCATTGGAGACCTTTGAACTTTTCTTTAATTGAATTAGCTGTTTAACTTGCACTAAAGGTTAGTCCCTTAATCCTGTATCTGTACGCTGTGGACTGCTTAATTTTAATCATGTTTAGTCCTTTCACTGATTGAATAGTACACGACAAAAAAGCTTTTCACTCTACCTTGGTACAAGTGACTATAATAAACCTAGATCATGCAAGGGTGAATTTCAGTAACTTAAATGGTCAGGGACAGCTTGCTCCCTTCTGTTATCAGACCTCTGAACAGTCCTCCCATACTGTAAGTCAGAATGTGGTCCTGATCTTCCAACCTCATTATGGACATTTTACTTTTTCTCTGGAACTGTTATGCTAAAATGCTAAAAAACTATATTTGCACTTTGGTATCTTTCTCTTCACTCTACTTGTTGTACATGAGTTTGGCTTGGTTGTACTCATGTATAGTTTTGTCGGATTTGATCAGATAGCATTTGAACAAAAGCTTTTCACTGTACCTCAGCACACGTGACAATAATAACCCGAAACCCAAACCAGGGGAGGCTGCCTCTATTTATTTAACTGTTTATGAATTTAGTTCAGATACAAAACATAAAAGGCCACATGAAAACTTTAAAAACGATATTGTACTTACCATGGTTCTGGACAAAGAACACTTTTCAAGCATGCAGGGGCAACTAGATAGCTCAAGGAAAGGATTTGAATGGATAGTTTCCACGGTTTCTGTTTCTTCTTGCTAGCCCTGCATTGACAAGGAAAATCGCAATGTTATACAAATAGTGTCAACAAAGTTCTCAATAGATACACAAATGGTCAAGCAGACCCGAAAGTCATTATCCTCAAAAGTTCAAAAATTCCTACTTTAATATTCTGAAGAAGGATCCTGACCCAGAATGTTGCCTGTCCATTCCGTCCGGAGATGCTGCCAGACTCGTTGAGTTCCACCGGCACTTTGTGTTTGCTCAAGATGCCAGCACCTCCAGTTCCTTGTGTCTCTACTTTGTTATGGTTTTCCTTGCTGGTCCTTTAATGTTGGAGACATCACTTCAACCTGATTTGCTGACAACATTTCGTACACTGGACATTATCTTGCACCAAGCGTTACTCCCCTTTATCCTGTATCTGTAAACTGTGAACGGCTTGATAGTAATCATGTAGTCTTTTCTCTGACTGGATAGCATGTAATAAAAAGCTTTCCACTATACCTCAGTACACATGACAATAATAAACTAAACGTGGAGTAGGGCTGGTAGGAGAATGAACAGGAGTCTGGGCTTCCAAGCCCTCGAGGTCGGCTGCAGGAGGCACCCCCGGGGCACAAAGGTGGACGGGCGAGGAGAGGGACGTCGGTTCGCTGGACGATCCAGGCATCCAAGGAAGGCGGCGGGCTGGAGGCCCTACAGCAGCCTGGGGCTCGCCTGGATCGGGAGCTGCTCATAAGACCTAGAGTGCGGGCTGGACTTTTGAAAATTGTGCCATAACCTGGCGCCTCGGCATGCGGTCGCAGTGGAATATTTCTGTACTTTTGCGAATCAGGGATGTGCTTAGGCCTGACAATACTGTACTAGGCTGTGTGTAAGAAAATAATTTTATTGTGCATTTGCACTTATGCAAATAAAAGGACATTGAACCATTAATCTCAGTACAATCCTGGTGAAAAATGCAACAGTTCCAAGCTTTGGACACTAGAGGGCTCTGGAGGTCATGTCTGACAATTAGACCAGACTTTTTTAGACTTTAGAGACACAGCATGGAAACAGACCCTTCGGCTCACCGAGTCCACACAGTGCAGCAATCAACCCAATACTAGCCCTATCCTACACGCTGGGGACAATTTACAACTTCCAGAAGCCAATTAACCTACAAGCCTGTATAATAGACAATAGGTGCAGGAGTAGGCCATTCGGCCATACGAGCCAGCACCGCCATTCACTGTGATCATGGCTGATCATCCCTAATCAGTACCCCGTTCCTGCCTTCCCCCCATATCCTCTGACTCCGCTATCTTTAAGAGCCCTATCTAGCTCTCTCTTGAAAGTATCCAAAGAACCGGCCTCCACCGCCCTCCGAGGCAGAGAATTCCACAGACTCACAAATCTCTGTGTGAAGAAGTGTTTCCTCGTCTCCGTTCTAAATAGCTTACCCCTTATTCTTAAACTGTGGCCCCTGGTTCTGGACTTCCCCCAACATCGGGAACATGTTTCCTGCATCTAGCGTGTCCAAACCATTATTAATCTTAAAGAAGGAACTGCAGATGCTGGAGAATCGAGGGTACACAAAAAGCTGGAGAAACTCAGCGGGTGCAGCAGCATCTAAGGAGCGAAGGAGATAGGCGACGTTTCGGGTCGAGACCCTTCTTCAGACGTCTGAAGAAGGGTCTCGACCCGAAACGTCGCCTATCTCCTTCGCTCCTTAGATGCTGCTGCACCCGCTGAGTTTCTCCAGCTTTTTGTGTACCCATTATTAATCTTATATCTGTCAATAAGATCCCCTCTCATCCTTCTTTTTTTTTGTTAAATATTGTTATTAGACGTAAGTACATATTAATAGAATATACTTCTCACATAGATTCGTAATATTATTAATATTAACAATTATGTCTTATTTGTATTTCTATACATTTTTTTTTATTGCAGATAGGAAAAGATAGAGAAAAATAAAGTAAAAGTAGAAAATCAAAAATAAAGAAATGAGTGGAGTATTAAAAAAGTTATCCATCATTGGAGATATATCCATGATTTGTTATATATGATTCTTCATCCATTCCATAATTCAGGCTTCAGTCAGGCTCTCCCACCGAGCCATTTCGACCCATTCAATAAATGGAGACCATATCCCTCTGAAAAGATCCAACTTGTCCAGTAGGACAAGCCTTAATCTTTCCAGATGAAGTGTCTCCGACATTCCTGTAATCCACATTTTGGTTGTGGGGGATGTAAGACCTTTCCAGAATTTTAATATTAATTTTTTCCCAATTATTAAACTGTAATCAATAAAAATTATTTGATTTGTTTTATATTGATCTGTTTATAATATTCCCACTATTATTAATTTTGAGTCAGGGATCAGATTCATATTAACAACATTCGAAATTATCTTAAATATTTCTGTCCAAAATTTAGTAATTTTTACCCAATTTGTAAATGAATACGTTAAGTTAGCTTCTAAGTGCTGACATTTATTACATATGGCAGATACATTTGAAAAAATACTATGTAATTTGGATTTTGAATAATGTAATTTATGTAATATTTTAAATTGTATAAGAGAGTGTCTAGCATTTAATGAACAATGGTGTATATGTTGTAAACTTTCATCCCATACTTCTTGTCTGATTAATTGACCTAATTCGTTATCCTATGATTGTCTATATATTTCTGTCATTGGAACATCGTTTTCCAATAAAATGTTATAAATATATGATATCAATGTTTCTGTGTTCGGGTGTTTATTTAGACATGCATCTAAAATTTCTGTCTTTCTATTTCTGATTTCTTGTGTGTTTGCTTTTACATAGTCTCTAATTTGTAAATATTTAAGGTAATCTTTTGAATGTAATCCATAAATTTGTTGTAATTCTTGAAATGACATGAAGGGGTTTTCCCTATAGTGATCGCCCATCTTATTAATTCCATAGTTTTTCCAATGTAAAGAACCTTTGTCCATGATTGAAGGTTTAAATGTAACGTTATTTACAATGGTTAGGGCTAGAGGTATACATTTCAATTTTAATGTTTTATTTATTTGTTTACAGATACGTATCCCACTTTCTATTATAGGATTTTCACTATAGATTTTCTTACCTAGTTTAATATTAGCGAATAAAATCGAGCTAATTTCAAAAGGCGAACAATCTTCTTTTTCCATTTTTAACCAGATTGGTTGTTTATCTGTCTCTACTAACCAAAAATTCATATTTTTAATATTAAGTGCCCAGTAATAAAACATAAAGTTTGGCAGTGCTAGACCTCCATTTATTTTTGATTTACATAAATGTTTTTTTATTTATTCTATGGCTCTTATAATCCCAGATAAAGTTGGTGACTATAGAATCAACCTTCTTAAAGAAATTTTTAGGAAGATATATCAGAATCAATTCGAAGAGATATAGTAATTGCTGGAGAAAAATCATTTTTATTGCATTAATTCTACCTAGCATTGAAATAGGTCATGTTTTCCAATATAAAATATTCTTATTTAATTTGTTCAATAAAAGTGGAAAATTGGATTTAAATAAAGAATCGAATCTTTTTGTTATATAAATTCCAAGGTATTTGATTTTTTCATTTGCTATCTTAAAAGGAAATTGTTGTGTATATGTAAGTTATTTACCATTATTGGCATGTTCACTTTTATTCCAATTAATACTATATCCTGAAAATAATCCAAATTCAGTTATTAATTTTAGTAAATTTGGGATACTAATTTCTGGCTTTGTAATATAAAGTAATACATCATCCGCAAATAAAGAGATTTTATTTTCAGTATCTCTGCTGTCATACCCATATATTTCAGGATGTAATCTCACACGTTGAGCTAATGGTTCTATTGCAAGTGCAAACAGTAGCAGGGATAAAGGACAACCTTGTCTCCAGCCTCGAAATAGATTAAATTTAGTTCATAGCATTTGATTTGTTAGTATTCTGGCTGTTGGATTAGTGTATAATAATTTAACCCAAGTAATAAACTTCTCTCCCAACTTAAAAGTTTCCATAACCGAAAACAAGTAAGACCATTCCACCTGGTCAAAGGCTTTCTCCGCGTCTAACAATATAATTACTAGGTCTTTATTAATACCTCTTTTCGAATATATAATATTGAATAATCGTCTCAGATTATATGAGGAATATCGTTTTGGTATAAATCCTGTTTGATCCGGGTGAATTAATTTATTAATAACTGTACTTAGTCCTTGTGCTAATATTTTGGTTAGTATCTTTTGATCAGTATTTAAAAGAGCTATAGCTCTATATGATCCTGGGTCATCCAGGTCTTTCTCTATTTTAGGTATAAGTGTTATAATAAATTCATTTAACGTTTCTGGTAGTTTCTGGTAGGTATAAATGTATTCATAGAGTATCTTCAAATGTGGTGCAATCAGATCATAAAATGTTTTATAAAATTCCGAGCCAATACCATCTGGTCCCGGTGTTTTACCATTTTCTAATGATCTGATAGATTCTTCGATTTCTTTTACTGAAATTTCAGCATTTAATGATTCTCTATTTTGTGAATCCAACCCATTCAGATTACATTTTCTTAAAATGCTTCTATTCCTATCCTGCTTTCTGTCGTTTTAGCTGAATATAAATTGTTATAATATTGCAAAAATCTCTCATTAATATCTTTGGGTTGTACTAATGGTTCGCCATTATATGATTTAATCCTATGGATTATTTTTTCTCCCTCCATCTTCCGTAATTGACGAGCCAATAATTTCTGAGGTTTATCTCCAAATTCAAATTGTAATTGTTTAGTGTATTGATAGAGTTTTACAACTTGATCTGAGTATATTTAATTTAATTTATATTTCAGTGCAGCAATTTTATTATGTTATGGATGGATTAGCAGCATTCTCTGTGTCTAATTGTTTAATCTCCTTTTCCAATTCCTATTGTTCCTTCCGATTCTCTTTATTATAAAATGCTTTAGAAGAAATCATAATTCCACGGGCATATGCTTTAAAAGTTTCCCATAATGGGAAGAAGATATTTCCGGTTTATCATTTATTTCAAAGAAAATCTTGATCTGTTCTATAATGTATTCCTAGGTTACTTTGTCTTTTAAAATTTGTGGGTTAAATCTCCATTGTCCCTGTTTATCTGTTTTACCATTTATTTTAATCATAAATGTTAAAGGTGTGTGATCTGAGATTGTAATATTATGGTATTTTGAATTATAAGTAAGTGAGATAAGTTTAGCGTCAACCAAAAAATAATCTATTCTTGAATAGGTTTTATGTACAGGTGAATAAAATGAATATTCTCGTCCAGTTGGATTTTCTACTCTCCAAACATCTTTAATATTACTAGTATCCATATATGCATTTAATAAGTCACTGGAATGGGATTTGGTTTTCCTTTGTCTTGTGGATCTATCTAAATAAGAATCTAATGTACAATTTAAATCTCCTCCAATTATTAAGTTATGTTGTGCTATTTCCGGAATGTTGTTAAATATTTTCTTAAAAAAACAGTGGACTATCAAAGTTTGGTCCATATACATTGACAAAAATCATTTTTTGTGCATTTAATTCTCCTATTACAATAATGTATCTACCGTCATTATCAGTTATGGTTGATGTATGTTTGAATAAAGTACCTTTACGAAATAATATTGCTACGCCTCTTGATTTGTGTGTAAAAGAAGAATGATACGTTTTATCTATCCATTTAGCTTTCAGCCTATGCTCGGCATCTTTTTTTAAATGTGTTTCTTGAATAAAAATCACAACAGCTTTAATTGCTTTTAAATGTGCTAGTACTTTACCTCTGTTAATTGGTTCATTAATACCTTTAATGTTCCAGCTACAAAACGTTATTCCTTCATTCCCCTTATTCATTGATAAATCTTGCATCTTTTGTCTATGGGGGTCTATAATAGAGCCAATGGTTCAGTTCGACAGACCCGACCTTACACCCGAACTCCGAATAGACGAATTTTAAGACCCTTGAATGTCTCTCACGTGTATATCTCCTTTGATCCAATTTGTAACACCATTCAAACTGAAAATAATAATGATAGTTTATAATAGAGAAGAGAAGAGGATAGGTTAAGAAATTAGTATTGTGCACAAAGAAGGAAAAAACTACATCTAGTATTAGTGTAGTTAGTGCTAGCCATACTAGCATGGCTAACCATCTGCCGACTTCCGTAGTTGATGTTACGAACTTAACCAGCTCCCTGGTTTCTTGGAATTTTTATTCCATAGCAGTATTTTACCGGGGATATTAAATTTTAAAATATTCGGGTTCCAATAGTCGGAAATGTGAGGATACATATATTTAAAACTTGTTTGAAAATTTAATTAAAAAAATGAAAAGAAAGGAAAAAAGAAAATAAAAATAAAAATTACTAATAAAAAAGAAAACCTTCAACGATGGATAAGGCTTTTTTACAATGGAAAAATAAAGGAATTTTAAACATAGGGGATCTTTATAAGGAAAGCTCTTTTCTTTCATTTCAAGAGTTACAACAAACTTATGGACTACAAAACAATGAATATTTTAGATATTTACAAATCAGAAACTATATCTCTGCAAATACACAAGAACTTAGAAATAGAAAGACTGAAATTTTAGATGAATGCTTGAATAAACATCCAAATACAGAAAAAATGATATCATATATTTATAATATTTTATTGGAAAGTGATATCCCATCAACGGAAACACATAGACAGATTTGGGAAAATGAATTAGGTCAAATAATAAGCTCAGAAATATGGGACGAAAGCTTACAACACATACATCATTGTTCGTTAAATGCTAAACATGTTCTTATACAGTTTAAAATTCTACATAGACTACATTATTCCAAATCTAAATTACATAATATATTTCCAAAATTATCGCCTATATGTGATAAATGTCAAATCTCAGAAGCAAATTTGTCACATTCATTCACTAATTGTATAAAAGATTGTAGAATATTGGAACGAAATATTTAAGATAATTTCGAATGTTATTAATATTACTATGATTTCTGATCCAAAGTTAATAATACTTGGAATACTTGAAAACGGACCAACTAATTACAATGAACCAAAGAATTTTTATCGACTATTGTCTAATAATTGGGAAAAAATTAATACTAAAATTTTGGAAAGGCCCTGCATCCCCAACAATTAAAATGTGGAATACAGAAATGTCGGAGACACTTCATTTGGAGAGATTGAGGCTTGTCCTTATGGATAGGTTAGATCTCTTCAGAGAGATTTGGTCTCCATATATTAAATATTTACAGGGTCATAACGGTTCGGCACGAAGACTTGACTGAGGCCTGAATATCTGAATGGATGAAGAAATATATATAATAAATCATGAATATATCTCCAAGGACGAATTAATGAATAATATTTCAATCTCCATCAAACTTTCAACACTCTCTTTTCTATTTTCTATTCTTTATTTTTTCTATCCTTAATTAGAAAAAAAGTATAGAAACACATTATATTAAATTTTTAATATTAATGCGAATATAGATATCATTACTTGTATGAAAATATTATTGATGTTCTGTATTTTTAATTACATAAAATTGTGTAGTTTCAACTATATAATAATTTAGAAATATAAAGTCAATAATAATACAAACACCCTTATTATTATGAAAATATAATGAATATTATAGAAGTTCGGTTAATATTGTGTATTATACAATTATAACATGGGGGACTTGTATTTTGAAATCAGAGGAAATATGGATATTATGAGTAGTATGAGTATATTGCTAATACTAGGAAGGTACTATACACACTCCCAATTATACAAAATAATTAACCTTGATATGTATAATTGATAATATTATAAATAATATAAACAGTATCAATTTATCATTAATATTATATATTTTTTATCGTGGCATAAGAGTGTACTTTGTAATTACTTTGTTTCTATAATAAAAAAATTAATTTAAAAAAAAAAAAAAAAAAAAAAAGAAAAAAGGTTTCCAAAGAGGGCAAATGAAATCAAACTCTATATTTGACTCTAATCATTCCATTATAAGTAAGTATTAGTCATTAGTGATAATTATTAACTCTGATTAGTAAAGATACCACACTATAATTTTAGTATTTATTAGTTATTTGTATTAGTAGTGCGGTTATACTAATTATTAGTATCCATTGGAGAGTTTCCGATCCACATCTTTCTCCAGCTTCCTTAGTCACCACTTTAATTCCATCCAGTCCTGCAAAATCAGTTTATTCAATGGTGAGGCTCAGTTTTAAAAGTATTATTCAAGCATCCTCTCGAGCCTTAATCTTCTGGGCAAAGTCCAATGCTTCCACAGGGTTGGTGAAAAAGTGTTCCTTCTGGTTGTAAGTGACTCTTAGGGTAGCTGGATACCTCAGACCATATATCAAATTCTCCACTTCCCTCAAGATACTTTTGGTCTCATTAAACGCTTTTCGTTTCCTGGAGACCTCTGCTGGATAGTCTCGATAAATACTGATCCTGTGTCCTTCAAATACAAGATTTCTGTTTCTTGATATTTTTTGCATTATCTCCTCCAAGACGTGGTCGTACTGTACTTTTATTATCATTTGTCTTGGGGGAGCGTTTTGTCTTGTCTGGCGTCTCATTACTCTGTGTGCTCGGGCAAGTAAAGGCTTTTGTTCCAGAGATAAAACTTTTTGCAGTAAATTTGCAGTGAATTCTCAGGGATCTTGATCCCTCTCTTTCCCTTCTGGAATACCCGCAATTCTTAGGTTCTGTCTTCTCTGGCGATCTTCCAATTCAGCACATTTCTCGGTTATTTTGCCCAGTAATTCAGTTAGACGTTGATTTTCTGTAATAAGCTTTGCTGTAGTCTGAGCACTTGTTTCGGCTAGTTCTTCAAGGCCTTTTATGGCAGCCGTCTGTTGGTTCAGTGCCTGCTCCACAGGATTCAGCCTTTCTTCAAAATCAGTTTTCACATTTCTGATTTTAACATTCGTCTCATTTGTCAGACCAGTCAATATTTCTGCAATTTCTTTCTTCAGTTCATCCGATGTATTCTTGGCCGTGGTATTAATTTCAAGCTTTAAGTCCTTCATTTCCTCCTTGATTTTTTTTTATTTCTTCCCCAAAATTCATCTTCTTCAATTCTTCATTCATTTTTGCCAGTTCATTCTATAGTTCCAGCTTTATTTCTTCCTTTAAACCAGCAATTTCACTTGCAATAAAAGTTTTAAGTTCTTCACCTTCCGATTTTTCGTCGTTTTTTTCGACACATCTTCTTGGGATAGCGTCCTACCTGAGCCCGAGGCTTCAGTCGGGCCTTCCACTGTTTTCTGCCTGGTAACCCGACTTTTCGGTTTACCCGGGGGTGGGCTGCGCTGTGTAGACATAGTAAGTCGCGCGCCTGATGACGTCACTCACAGCAATCGGTGCAGAGGCAGCAGGCAGCAGGTAGGTCGGTTTTTCCCCGACTTTTCTCCGTTTTTTTTCCTGGTATAAAGGCCAACATGCCATTCGCTTTCTTTACTGTCTGCTGTACCTGCATGCTTACTTTCATTGACTTATGAACAAGGACCCCCAGATCCCTTTGTACTTCCCCTTTTCCCAACTAGACACCATTTAGATAATAATCTGCTTTCCTGTTTTTGCTACTAAAGTGGATAACCTCACATTTATCCACATTAAACTACATCTTCCCACTCTCCCAACCTGTCCAAGTCACCATGCATTCTCATTGCATCCTCCTCACAGTTCACACCGCCACCCAGCTTTGTGTCAACTGCAAATTTGCTAATGTTACTTTGAATCCCTTCATCTAAATCATTTATCTATATTGTAAATACCTGCGGTCCCAGCACCGAGACTTGCGGTACACTACTAGTCATTGCCTGCCATTCTGAAAGGGACCTGTTAATCCTTACTCTTTGTTTCCTGTCTGCCAACCAATTTTCTATCCATGTCAGCACTCTAAACCCAATACCATGTGCCCTAATTTTGCCCACTAATCTCCTATGTGGGACCTTATCAAATGTTTTCTGAAAGTCCAGGTACACTACATCCACTGGCTCTCCCTTGTCCAGTTTCCTAGTTACATCCTCAAAAAATTCCAGAAGATTAGTCAAGCATCATTTCCCCTTCATTAATCCATGCTGACTCGGACTGATCCAGTTACTGCTATTCAAATGTGCTGCAATTTCATCTTTTAGCATCTTCCCCACCACCAATGTCAGGCTAACTGACCTATAATTCCCTGTTTTGTCTCTCCTGCCTTTATTAAAAAGTGGGATAACATTAGCTACCCTCCAATCCACAGGAACTGATCCTGAATCTATAGAACATTGGAAAATTATCACCAATGCGTCCACGATTTCTAGAGCCACTTCCTTAAGTACCCTGGGATGCAGACCATCAGGCCCTGGGGATTTATCAGCCTTCAGTCCCATCAGTCTACCAACACCATTTCCTGCCTAACGTGGATTTCCTTCCGTTTCTCCGTCACCCAGATCCTCTGGCCCCTAGTACATCAAGAAGATTGTTTGTGTCCTCCTTAGTGAAGGCGGATCCAAAGTACGTGTTCAATTAATCTGCCATGTCCTTGTTCCCCACAATAAATTCACCTTTTTCAGTCTTCAAGGGTCCAACTTTGGTCTTAACTTATTTTTTCCTCTTCACATTTCTAAAGAAGCTTTTACTATCCTCCTTTATAATCTTGGCTAACTTACCTTTGTACATCATCTTTTCTCCACGTATTGCCTTTTTAGTTATCTTGTTACTCTTTAAACAAACCCACTCTACTTTGCTACGTTGTACTTCTCTTTTATTTTTATACTGTCCCTGGCGTCCCTTGTCAGCCATGGTCGTCCCTTACCCCGTGGAATCTTTCTTCATCATTGGAATTAACTGATCCTGCACCTTCTGTATTATTCCCAGAAATACCTGCCATTGTTGTTCCACTGTCATCCCTGCTAGGGTATCTTTCCAGTCAACTTTGGCCAGCTCCTCCCTCATGGCTCCATAGTCCCCTTTATTCAACTGTAACACTGACACCTCCGATCTACCCTTCTCCCTCTCCAATTGTAGATTAAACCTGACCTTATTATGGTCACTACCTCCTAATGGCTCATTAACCTCAAGTTCCTTTATCAAATCCGGTTAATTACATAAACTAAATCCAGAATTGTCTTCTCCCTTGTAGGCTCCAATTCAAGCTGCTCTAAGAATCCATCACGGAGGCACTCCACAAATTTCCTTTCTTGGGGTCCAGTATCAACCTGATTTTCCCAATCTACCAGCATGTTGAAATCCACCAATACTTTTGCTACATGCCAATTTTAACTCCTGATTCAACTTGCACCCTATATCCAGGCTACTGTTTGGGGTCCTGTAGATAAGTCCCATTAGGGTATTTTTACCCTTACAATTCCTTAGTTCTATCCATACTGACTCCACATCTCCTGTTTCAATGTCACCCCTTGCAAGGCCCTGAATTTCATCCCTCACCAACATAGCTACCCCACCCCCTCTGCCCACCTGTCTGTCTTTTCGATAGGAGGTATACCCTTGAATATTCAGTTCCCATCCCTGGCCCTCTTGCAGCCATGTCTCTGTAATTCCCATACTTGCCAATTTCTAACTGAGCCTCAAGCTCGTCCACTTTATTTCTTATACTTCGCGCATTCATATACAACACTTTGACCTCGGTATTCACCTCCCCTCTCGCACCGCTCGCAATTGGCCCTGACCTTACTCTCTTATCCCTTCTCGAACTTTCCTTCACATTAATTCGAAAATCTTTTGTAACTTTTCCTGTACGCACTTCCCCTTCAACTCCATCTTTATACTCCAATTTGTCAATCCCTCCCCCCCCCACTATTTAGTTTAAACCCACACGTATAGCCCTAGCCCTATGTCTTTGGAGTGTGTGAGGACTAGAGAAATCCCACACGGTTACAGAGAGCGTAGAAACTCCGTACAGACGGAACCCGTAGTCAAGCTCAAACCCGGGTCTCTGGTGCTGAAAGGCTGCAACTCCACCACTGCCCCACTGTGTCTTGAGACCACTCACTGGGTGTCATGAGGAAGATCTTCACTCACTCAGAATCAATGAAGGGGCTCGACCCAAAACGTTGCCTATTCCTTCGCTCCTTAGATGCTGCCTCACCCGCTGAGTTTCTCCAGCTTTTTTGTCTACCTACCATATATTCCTTGGTGTTTTGTAACGTCCAAAAAGTGTTATTTGCATCATTAACTCAAAGTGACACTAATTAAAACTATTGAAACTTATTAAAAAAATGTTGTTTTCTCTTAATAGCTAAAGTAGCTCCTTTCGTAGTACAGTACAGCACAGGAACAGGCCCTTTGGCCCACAATGTCCATGTCGAATGTGATACCGAAATAAACTAATCTCCTCTGCCTGCATGTAACCCATATCCCTCCATTCCCTGCATATCCATCCATGTGCCTATGGATCCATGTGCCTATCTAAAGATCTCTTAAACGCCATTATCGCATCAGAGAAATCGCTGCCAGGGGTGGTGGTGGAGGCTGATGCGATAGTTGCGTTTAAGAGGCTTTTAGCCAGGCATATGGATAAACAGGAATGGAGAGGTATGGATATCGTGCTGGCACAGGAGATTGCCATTATGTTAGGCACAGACGTTGTGGCCTGAAAGGCCTGTTCTTGTTCCGTACCCCCCACCACCACCTCCGGCAGTGTGTTACAGGCACTCGCCTTAAAGATACTTGCTCTAGGCACCTGCTTTAAACTTTGTCCCTCTCATCTTAAACCATGCTTCTCTGGGAGAGAGTTGCTGAAAGTGTAATATATCTCTGTATATGTTTATCTCTGTGTTAGCATAACCAACACTGCCCAGCCAAGGCTGGGAGATTTAGAGTTTGGTGTTGAGTTTATAACTAGGTTTAGAAACAGGCGCTTTGACCCACCAAGTCCTCGCCGACCATCCATCACCCTGTCACACTAGTTCTGTGTTATCCCGTTTCCTCATTTCCAGAGGTCAATTAACCTTCAAACCCGCATGTCATTGGGATGTGAGAGGAATCCGGAGCACCCGAAGAAAACCCACGCGGTCACAGAGAGAACAAGCAAACTCCGTTTGTATCCAACGTGAGAGGGTGATGGTGACGCAGTGGTAGAGTTGCTGCCTGTCAGCGCAGAGTCCAGATAAAAGCTGTCCAGGGCCTGACTTCCCCAGAGGAGCATAGGTGACGCTCAACAGACTTGTGGAATTCCCTGCCACAGAGGGCAGTGGAGGCCAAATCACTGGATGGATTTAAGAGAGTTGGATAGAGCACTAGGGGCTAGTGGAGTCAAGGGATATGGGGAGAAGGCAGGCACGGGTTATTGATAGCGATCAGCCATGATCACAATGAATGGCGGTGCTGGCTCAAAGGGTCGAATGGCCTTCTCCTGCACCTATTTTCTATGACTTCGTACTGGAGCTAAGCTGGGCGTTTCAATGCCAGCATGTGGAGATGAGGACTCCGCCAGAGCCCAGCCTGGGAATGTGGAGCAGAACAACAGACAGCCAACCATGTCATCTCTGGGTGCCCGCTCTACCACCCACCAAATGGAGCTCAGGGCCTGGCAGACGTTGACACAGTGACAACAACCTGGCTGATCAACACCTGGCTTGAGAATCTAACTATTCATTTGGTTTGTTTCATTCGCAAGAAGAAGAGCGCAGAGACCCGGATTCGATCCAGACTACGGGTGCTGTTTGTACGTTTTCCCTGTGACTGCGTGGGTTTTCTCCAGGAGCTCCTGTTTCCTCTCATATCCCAAAGACATACAGATTTGTAGATTAATTTGCATTCTGTGAATTGTCCCTACTGTGTAGGATAAAACTAATGTACGGGTGACCGTTGGTCGGCCAAAGGGCCCTGCTTCTACACCATGTCTCGTAAACTAAAACCACACAGATAGCCCATGCGGCCAGGATCAAACCTAGGTCTATGGTGCTGCGAGACAGGACCTCTACTGGCTGTGCCACCCACCCATCAACACTGTGAAGAGTGCAAGGATAGGACCATGGGGGGGGGGAGAAGAGAGATGTGGGAAAATGAAGAGAAGAAAGTTCAGGAGGGGTATTGGAAGTCCAGAGTAAGTTTGCAATCTTTTGTGTCAGAAATTTAAACAAAATTAAATGTTTGTATCACGTATGTGGTATAGAATAAAGTGGAATTTGAAACACAGTAACTTTCAGGAGATATTGTTGACATAAATGTATTTTTGACTCTAGTATTTAACTATAAACTGGAAGTCATGTTGCAGCTCTACGGGACTAGCAAGACTGCATTTGGAGTATTGCGTGCAGTTCTGGTCACCCCATTACAGGAAGGATGCGGAGGCTTTGGAGAGTGGTGCAGAGAAGGTTTACCTGAATACTGCCAGGATTAGAAGGTTTCGGCTACAGGGAGAGATTGGACAAACTTGGATTGTTTTCCACCGGTACGCATGAGGATGAGGGGAGACCTGACTGAAGTATATAAAATAATGACAGTCAAAGATAAGAGTCGACAGTCAGAATCTTTTATCCCCGAGGGCGGGACTACCAACGACTAGAGGGTATGGTTTTAAGGTGAGTTTAAAGGAGCTGTACAGGGCAACTTTGTTACATAGGGAGTGGTGAGAGCCTGGAACGCATTGCTGTGGTGGTGGTGGCGTGGAGACAGATACAATAGAGGCATTTTGGATGCTTTTAAAAAGGCACATGGACATGCAGGAAATGGAGGGATATAGATCACACGCAGGCAGAGGAGATTAAGTTTACCTCGCCATTATGTTTGACTCGGACATCGAATGCCTTTCCTGTGCGTACCATTTTATAATGCAAAATAAATACAGGTCCACCAACGATTTTCCGGCACCATTGGTTCCAGAGCCTTGCTAGGTTATCCGCAGATGTCAAGTGTGATCTAGTCATTTTGTCCGGATTAAAGGAGGTGCCGGACCACTGGTTGCCGGAAATATCGCTGGTGGATCTGAATGTAAAAAAATAGAATCAAATATTTAAAGTTTCATATATGTTTTATATATTAGTGTACAGAAAATGGAAACATCGTAAATATCAGGACTTTATGGAGTTGTTAATTTTAAATACAAAGGTAAATCAGAGCATTTATACATATAAAAATTGGAAATCTGCAAGTGGATATCGACAGTGTTTTTACTCCAACATAAATATTCCGCAACTTTTGAAAATCAGCAAAATTAAACTACACCATACATTAGAATTCCTTTCTTCCCCCAAAATAATTGTTTGACAAAGTTTGAATGAAACTTTGAATACATATACAACAAACCATTCCAACAAGTGATTAAGAGACGATTTTGAGCTATTTCGTAAGCCTTCATATTAGAAGCAAAATAATAAGTATTTACCTGAACCAATATTCCTTTAACCAATTCATCAACTTTTGGTCATTAAAGATGAAAAAAAAAGTATCATCCTTGGCATTACATACAAAATGGAGATAACAGCTGAGTTAAAGAAAAAGTTGTTTTTATCCAGACAGAATTTTCACCATTTAAATAATTTCTGTGTAACACGTTTCTTGATTTGGCTTTGAGATTCCAGTGAAACACATCAATGCTTTTCCTCGACAGAGTAGAAAAGATTCATTGCAGGCTTCCAATTCAGAGGCAATAGTTTTGGGAACCAAGGCTGGCCTGAAAATATACATTGTGCAAACGCAACATTGCTGAATGTTCATCAGGGAAATCAAAATATTTCATGGCTTTTATTTTACAGTACATATGAGAAACGGTTGCAAATCACATTCTAAACTAGCTAAGCTTGAAGATAATTCTGATTTAAAAACATGGCAGTTATATCTTCAATTGAATTTAAAACATTATCATCCTCGTTACAATAACGCTTTCACGATTACTGCAGCTGTGCAGGCACAGCATAAAGATTTTACGCAGAAGTGTAAATTCTCATCTGAAAGTGTGAACAAGAGTTTTAAGTGCGTACAACTTTCACACAGGACGTACAATATTGTATCCTCATAATTACTTGATGCACCACATCCATTCAATACCGAGACACAACCTCACCTAATCCAGTGAAATGCCTTTTGTAGTGCAAGAGAGAAGATACTGGTAACCTGTGAGCTTAACCATCACTCGTCAAATTTCAAAGTTGAATTTGGATATGTATCGAAATGCCAAGTCAAATTCAGTAAAAGGTTAGTGCACGTGATTAGATGGTGGTGAATGTTTGCGCTTTTCGAAGTCTAGCAGCCCCGTCTCCCGAGAGAATCGCATCCAGTACTGCTTGATGAATCTCTCCCGGGTTGCTGATCGGAGAAGGTAAAGGAGGCTTTGGGATTCCCGATGGAGATGGCACCTGTGGACGGAACGTTTTTGGAAGCGTTTCTGGCACTGCGCGGTGACAATCTCCTTTTATGTCCTTTTCAGCAACGCTTACCTGTAAAAGATTACAAGACAACAGCAATTGATGAAAAAAGACTATTTTTTTCTTAAAGTATGGGAAGTGACTTCAGATTTTACTTTTTTCCAACCTCTCCCCTCAGGTACGAGGTACAGAAGTGTGAAAATGCACACTAATTCAGCAACAGTTTCTTCCTAGTTGATATTGGGCAACTGAACCATCCTCTAACCAACTAGAGAGCTGTCCTGAGCTTGCATCTACCTCATTGGAAACATTTGAACTATCTTTAATATTATATCTTGCACTTAATGTAATAGTAGTTGTGGAGTTGGGGATCAAACATGAAATTAGAAATGCGTGCAACAACGGTAAAACTGTTATAATGGGTAACTTCAATCTACATATGGATTGGGTGAATCAAATTGGCAGGGGTGCTGAGGAAGAGAATTTCTTGGAATGTATGCGGGATAGTTTTCTAAACCAACATGTAGAGGAACCAACGAGAGAGCAGGCTATTCTAGACTGGGTACTGAGTAATGAGGAAGGGTTAGTTAGCAGTCTTGTTGTGCGTGGCCCCTTGGGCAAGAGTGACCATAATATGGTTGAGTTCTTCATTAGGATGGAGAGTGACATTGTTAATTCAGAAACAAGGGTTCTGAACTTAAAGAAAGGTAACTGAGGGTATGAGACGTGAATTGGCCAAGATAGACTGGCAAGTGATTCTTAAAGGGTTGACGGTGGATATGCAACGGAAGGCATTTAAAGACTGCATGGATGAAATACAACAATTGTTCATCCCAGTTTGGCAAAATAATAAATCAGGGAAGGTAGTGCATCTGTGGATAACAAGGGAAATCAGGGATAGTATCAAAACTAAAGATGAAGCATACAAATTAGCCAGAAAAAGCAGCCTAACAGAGGACTGGGAGAAATTCAGAGTCCAGCAGAGGAGGACAAAGTGCTTAATTAGGAAAGGGAAAATAGATTATGAAAGAAAACTGGCAGGGAACATAAAAACTGACTGCAAACGTTTTTTATAGAAATGTGAAGAGAAAAAGGTTAGTTAAAACAAATGTAGGTCCCTTGCAGTCAGAAACTGGTGAATTGATCATGGGGAATAGGACATGGCAAACCAATTGAATAACTACTTTGGTTCTGTCTTCACTAAGGAAGACACAAATAATCTGCCGGAAATAGCAGTGTACCGGGGGTCAAATGAGATGGAGGAACTGAGTGAAATCCAGGTTAGCCGGGAAGTGGTGTTAGGTAAATTGAAGTGATTAAAGGCCGATAAATCCCCAGGGCCAGATAGACTGCATCCCAGAGTACTTAAGGAAGTAGCTCCAGAAATAGTGGATGCATTAGTGATAATTTTTCAAAACTCTTTAGATTCTGGAGTAGTTCCTGAGGTTTAGAGGGTAGCTAATGTAACCCCACTTTTTAAAAAGGGAGGGAGAAAGAAAACGGGGAATTACAGACCAGTTAGTCTAACATCGGTAGTGGGGAAAATGCTAGAGTCAGTTATTAAAGATGGGATAGCAGAACATTTGGAAAGTGGTGAAATAATTGGACAGTCAGCATGGATTTATGAAAGGTAAATCATGTCTGATGAATCTTATAGAATTTTTTGAGGATGTAACTAGTAGAGTGGATAAGGGAGAACCTGTGGATGTGTTATATCTGGACTTTCAGAAGGCTTTCGACAAGGTCCCACATAAGAGATTAGCATACAAACTTAAAGCACACGGTATTGGGGGTTCAGTATTGATGTGGATAGAGAACTGGCTGGCAGACAGGAAGCAAAGAGTAGGAGTAAACAGGTCATTTTCAGAATGGCAGGCTGTGACTAGTGGGGTACCGCAAGGCTCAGTGCTGGGACCCCAGCTATTAACAATATATATTAATGGTCTGGATAAGGGAATTGAATGCAACATCTCCAAGTTTGCGGATGACACGAAGCTGGGGGGCAGTGTTAGCTGTGAGGAGGATGCTAGGAGGCTGCAAGGTGACTTGGACAGGTTGGGTGAGTGGGCAAATGCATGGCAGATGCAGTATAATGTGGATAAATGTGAGGTTATCCACTTTGGCGGCAAAAACAGGAGGGTAGACTATTATCTGAATGGTGGCCGATTAGGAAAAGGGGAGATGCAACGAGACCTGGGTGTCATGGTACACCAGTCATTGAAAGTAGGCATGCAGGTGCAGCAGGCTGTGAAGAAAGTGAATGGTATGTTGGCATTCATTGCAAAAGGATTTGAGTACAAGAGCAAATAAAAGAGATGTTTAAAAAGGGTCTCGACCTGAAACGATGCCTATTCCTTCTCTCCATAGATGCTGCCTCACCCGCTGAGTTTCTCCAGCATTTTATGTCTACATCCAAATAAAAGATTGTTGCCTTTACTATCTGCAATGGCTCTCAATGAGGCAAGTATATATTTTTGTTTATTTCTGAGTTCTGCTGTTGTTCACAAAAAATGTCTACACTGTTTTTTTTCCAAGCTGTCAAAGAAGCTCCAGGATTCAAAAACAAAGATTTTGACACCATGGCCTTTTCTGACAAAATTATTGAATTAAAAAAAATATTTCTTACTTTGTGCATTTGACAGCTCTGGGCCTGTACAACTCGGAGGGTAGAAGGACGAAGGGGATCTCCTTGAAACTCTCGGAATAATGAATGGCCTGGATAGAGTGGATGCGAAGAGGATGTTTCCAGTCATGGGAGAGTCCAGGACCAGAGGGCACAGCCTCAGAATAAAAGGACGTAGGAGGATTAAAAGGAGATGGGGAGGAATTTATTTAGCCAGAAATTGGTGAATCTGTAGAATGTATTGCCGCAGAGGATGGAGGCCAAGTTATTGGGTAGTTTTAAAGCGGAGATTGATAGGTTCTTGATTAATAAGGGCGTCAAAGGTTGTGGGGGGAAGGCAGGAGAATGGAGTTGAGAGGAATAGATAGATCAGGCAGAACAGGCAGAATGGCAGAACAGACTTGTGGACTGAATGACCTAATTCTGCTCCATTACCTTATGGTCATTTAAATAATAAACCTAAACTTACAGGACATTTGCCATAACATCACCCTATTACTAATGTCCTATTATCATAATGCTTGATAACATCTCTTGACCACACTTCTTAGTTTAATCCAAGCCTTTAATCTTTTTCTGCTTCTGAACCTTTCCCAAACCCTCTCATTCCACCACCATATTTAAAAGGTCCAATAACGACCCTATTTAGTTTGATTTGCCAGAACGCTGCTACTTCACACAGAGTCAGTCCCATTGCAACTTGCTCCTGTCTCCAGATATCATGTCTCAAGCATTAAAATATCATCTTCTAACATTTCTCTTCCACATATGCATTCAACTTTCCAGGTTGTCCATCTGGATAACAATTAGTGCTCAGATTAAAATCATTCCCTTTGATGTTTGGCATGTTGAATTTGCAGTCCAGCATTTCCCACTCTCTCAGTAGAACCAATGTCACTGGTGCTCACATGGACTATGATGCAGGTTTAGGCTTATTATTGTCACGTGTACCGCAGGACAGTGAAAAGCTTTGTTTTGCAAACTATCCAATCCGATCAGATAACACCGAATGGCCTACTTCTGTTCCTATGACTTATGAATTAGATAGAGCAAAGGGGAAGATACAGAGTGTAGAATATAGTTCTCAGCATTGTAGCGCACCAGTTCCATAGACAAAGTCTACTGTCCGCAATGGGGTAGAGGTGAATCGGACAGTACCCTAGTTTATGGATGGACCGTTCAGAAACCTGATAACAGAGGGGAAGAAGCCGTTCCTGAGATGGCTTGATGACTCTTCTCCGACTGTGAGACGATTTCCCTCGGCAGGGAATTTGGTAGACAGCATTGGTAGATATTACATTGTGGGGATTACCGAGACGTGGCTGCAGGAGGAACGGATCTGGGAACTTAATATTCAGGGTTATACATCCTATAGAAAGGACAGGCAGGTGGGCAGAGGAGGGGAGGTAGCTCTTCTGGTGAGGGATTCAAGGGCCTGAGCTATAGGGAGAGGTTGAGCAGGCTAGGACTCTATTCCTTGGAGCGCAGGAGGATGAAGGGTGATCTGAAAGAAGTGTACAAAATCATGAGAGGAATATATCCAGTAAATGTACAGAGTCTTCTGCCCTGGGTAGGAGAATCAAGATCCAGAGGACATGGATTTACAGTGAGGGGGGAAAATGTAATAGGAACCTGAGGGGTAACTTTTTTTACACAATGGATGGTTGATGTATGGAATGAGCTGCCAGAGGAGGTGGTTGAGGCAGGTACGATCACAACGTTTAAAATACATATGGACAGGTACATAGATCGGATCAGTATAGAGGGATATGGGCCAAACGATGTAGGTGGGACCCGTGTAGATGGGGCATGTTGGTCCCCTCCACAACTCTCGATGAGAATGAACACCTTTAAATTGTATAATTTTGTTCCTCCTTATCTTTATCTCATCCATACATTTGGCAAAAAAATCTCAAGAGCTTTAAACAAATACAATAGCCAAATTTATTCTTGGGGTTCCTTGTCCTGTTTACCGAAGCCTTGCAAAGCTGCATCATGATTCCTGACTCTTATAATCATTATAACCTCGCGTGGACCAGCGAGGGCAAGCATACCACATGCTTTTATACCACTCTATCTACTTGTGTTGCTATCTAGCTGGACGTACCTCATGATCCCTCTGTTCATCAAGACACAGGTAGAAATGAGTTTAGTTTAGTTTAGTTTTGAAATACAGAGTGGAACCAGGCCCATAATCCATCATTTTGTTCCTCCATATCTTTATCTTATCCATACATTTGGCAAAAAAATCTCACATGAGCTTTAAACAAACGCAATGGCGAAAGTTCTTCTTGAAACCTCACCCATACACTAGTTCATTCCTACACACCCAGCGACAATTTACAGAAGCCAATTAACCTCGAAACCTGCACGTCTTTGGGATGTGGGAGGAAACCAGAGAAAACCCACGCGGTCATAGGGAGAACGTGCAAACTCCATACTGAGAGTATCCCAGGTCAGGATCGAACCCAGGTTTATGGCGTTGTGAGGCAGCAACTCTACCGCTGCGCCACTGTGCCGCCTCGTACAGGGGCCATACGTGAACTGGTGGCCAGAGGGATTATACAGGGCATCCAGGTTCCTTTCCAATACTGGCAGCAACATGCTGCAGTCAGTCCATTGATCAATGCCAGAGCAGCAAAGAAAGTGTTTCTTGGTGTTGTGAGTTTGGAGCCAAGAGGAACTCCCTCTGCCAAACCATTCCCCTTGAGGGGGTCAACATCAATGTGCCGAGAGCTTCTTCTGGGGAAGGGGGGCAGATGCTCCATGTTATGCAGCTTCCTCCGGTGCTGGCAGACTCATATCTCGTGGGTCTGCCATCAACGTCGCTAGGCATGGGATTCACTTGGATAGTGTTCAAATTTTAATCGAGATCCTGATTAGAGAACCAAGCATTTTAGGTCAGTTATGCTTTGAAACATCCAAGTAAAAACTGGCAGACCGTGGAGAAAAGATCCCTGGGAAAGGGACCAAGAAAGTTACTAGCAATTTCACATCTGTTAACTTCTGCCAGGGGAAGGAATTAGCACATGTATTCGGTTCAGAATACTTTTTCATGTATTTTTACGGCAGGAATAGTACAGGGCTGTAGTGAGACCACACCTGGGGTATTGTGTGCAGTTTTGGTCTCCAAATTTGAGGAAGGACATTCTTGCTATTGAGGGAGTGCAGCGTAGGTTTACAAGGTTAATTCCCGGGATGGCGGGACTGTCATATGCTGCAAGAATGGAGCGTTGGGGGAGTCCAGAACCAGGGGCCACAGTTTAAGAATAAGGGGTAAGCCATTTAGAACAGAGATGAGGAAACACTTTTTCACAGAGAGTTGTGAGTGTGGCATTCTCTGCCTCAGAGGGCGGTGGAGATCGGTTCTTTGGATACTTTCAACAGAGGCCTAATAGGGCTCTTAAAGATAGCGGAGTCAGGGGATATGGGGAGAAGGCAGGAACGGGGTACTGATTAGGGATGATCAGCCATGATCACATTGAATGGCAGTGCTGGCTCGAACGGCCGAATGGCCTACTCCTACACCTATTTCCTATTGTCTATCTGATTTAGTACAGCTGCTACCTGTGAAATAATGGTTTGTATACAACCTGACTAAATATTTCAGCAAAACACAAAGTGCTGGTGGAACTCAGCGGGTCAGGCAGCATCTGTGGAGGGAGTGGACAGATGATGTTTCGAATCAGCACCCTTTAGTTTAGTTTAGAGATACAGCAGGGAAACAGGCCCTCCGACCATCGATCACCGATTCACAATATTTCGATGTTATCCCACTTTCACATCCACTCCCTACACATTACGGGCAATTTACAGATGGCCAATTAACCTACAAACCATCACACATCTTTGGGTTGTGTGGGGAAACCGGAGCACCCAGAGGAAACCCACGTGGTCGCGGGGAGAACGTGAAAACTCCACACACAGAGCACCCGAGGTCAGAATCGAACCCGGATCTCTGGCGCGGCAACAGCTCTACCAGTTGTACCACTGTGTTGTCCATTCTTCAGACTGGTGTGGTGTGGGGGGGGGGGGGGGGGGGGGGAATTGGAAAAGCGAGGTGGGGGTGGGACAAAGCTTGGCGAGTGGTGGGTGGATACAGGTGAGGGGGGTAATTGGCAGATGGGTGGAGTAAGTGACAGAAGTTGGGGGTGAAAAGGAGACAAAAGGGTGTCAGATAAGGAGAGAAGATGAGTGAAATATAAGACCAGAGGGAGGGATATGGGCGGAAGGGGTCAGGGGAGGGGAAAGAGGGGAAATGGGGAACTCAGGAATGGGAGTCGAGTGTACAATGGAGAGGAAAGAAGGGTCCCAACCTGAAACATCACCTTTCCATTCCCTCCACAGTTCCTCCAGCACTTTGAATTTTGCACTTTGAGATTCCAGCATCTGCAGTTCCTTGTGTCCCCGAGTTAATATTTCCCTTCCTTCATATGATATATCAGCGTATGTAGTTTAACACGAGAAATGTCATGGAGGGCTTTTTTTTTTGTTTTAAGTCATGTTACCCGTTTACCCAAATTTCTGACAAGGTCAGAATATCGGATTCAAATTAAATTCTCCAGACGATGAACAATTAGACTTGAAAATAACGAATTAAGTACAACACAATGACCAGGATTTGCATTTGGAATTTTAATTGTATGTCTCACAAGGAACTGCAGATGTTGGTTTACACATAGACAGGCCCCTCAGCTCAACTTGCCCATGCCAACCAAGGTGCTCCATCTACACTAGTCCCACCTGCCTGCATTTGGCCCATATCTCTTGAAACATTTCCTGGTCAAATGTCTTTACAATGCTGTTACAGTACCTGCATCAACTACTTCCTCTGGCAGCTTGTTCCATACACCCATCAGCCTGTGTGAAAACATTGTCCCTCAGGGTCCTATTAACCCCCCCCCCCCACTTACCTTAAACCTATTCCCTCTGTTTTTTTATTCCCTTTCTCTGTATATAGCAAAAGACCGCATTCACCTTAACTATCCCCTCGTGATTTTAAACATCTCCATAAGATCATTTCATAAAGTCCTAACTTGCTCAACCTCTCCCTTTAGCTCAGGCCCTCAAGTCCAGGCAACATCTTCATGAACCTTCTCTTCCTCTCCAGCTTACTGGCATCCTTCCTTTAGCCGGCTGACCAAAACTGAACTTAATACTCCAAATGCAACCTAACTAACATCTTGTACAACTGCAACACAACATCCCAACTTCGATACTCAATATTCTGATTGATGAAGGCCGATGTGACAAAAGCCTTCATGTCCATCCGATCAACTCGTGACGCCACTTTCAGGAACTATGTGCCTGCACTCCTAGAGCCCTCTGTTCCACAACACTCCCCAGGGCCCTACCATTCACTGACCAGGTCCTGCCCTGGTTTGACTTCGATGGAAGGAATAGACAGACAATGGAACCTTTCTTCAGTGTCTGCAGAAGGCTTCCGACCTGAAACATTATTGTCAGCCTTAAGAAGGGTTCCACCCGAAACATGGTCTGTCTATTCAGTCCACAGATGCTGCCTGACCCACTGAGTTCCTCTAGCTTTGCGCTTTGCTCAAGATTCCAGCATCTGCAGTTCCTTGTGTCTCCAACTAATGATCCTTGCTGAGTTACCTGCTTTGGTATGTTGCTGTTGTTGGACTCCTGAGGAACTGTAGAAGCTTGATGCAATTCTTTGTTTCCAAAGTCCGTGGGAGAAGACTGGCTGGATGAGTTAGCTTCAAGGTGCTTTGGTTTAATCGGACATGGTGCATTTGCTTGAGTTTTCCTGACTGCCGAGGACACAGCTAGAGCAAAGGCCGACGGGGAGGTAGGAGTGTACTTTCTGGAAGCAGCAGCAGTTCGAAGAATTGCTGGGTTGAGTTGCATGGATGGCTTCTTTGGTACTTTGGGAGGCTGGGAAAGTCGGGATGCTGAAGTCCCACCAGCTTTGGACAGCTCGCTTTGGACCTTCTCTTCAGTTGCACCAGCAAATTCCGGTGGTGGAGGGATTATGATCTCCCCGTCAATGGTTTTTGCAGGGCTAAAATCCTGAAAGGACACTCCATTTTCTTCCTTTGCTCCATCCAAGCTGGACTGAGAAGGTAAACTGGAACTTCTGGCGAGCGCAGATGTAACGTACTGACCCATGGTTCTCTTATGGAGCTGGAGGAAGACGGATCCAGGCCTCATTTTCTTCTCTGAAGTACTCTGTGATCTTTTGGTAACTGTTTCCCTGAGAGGTTCAGACTCATTGTCAACAACCGACTTAGAAACCGTTGAATCAGTGCCAGGAGAAGGGATTGCAGAGTCAATGGGGACGGTTCTCAACACGTTACCCTGAGCTTCTTGTTGAATGTCCGTCACCTCCTGTGCAAGAGGCGCCAGCGATCCAGAGTGGTTTGACGACTGTTTTGTAGTATCAGACTCTGGGATATTATCGTGGGCAGGAGTTTGTTGATCCGCTCTTTCAACTTCTGGCATGGGTCCGAATGAACTCTTTTCCAATGATTTTGGAGGGACAATTTTATAGGTGGTCATTCCAATCTTTGGTATATAGTCTCTTGTAATTTCATTAGATGGCTTGGGTTTGGGCTCAGATTCAGACCTGTAGATCATTGGAGTCTTTGTTGGACTTTTTGGCGTTACAACTGTATCATCGGTCAACTGCGCCTCAGAGCGAGGTAACGTTGAAGGCTCGGTAACTCGTTGGTTAGCAACGTGCAAGTTTCCCTTGTCAGAGAGGTTGTGTGTGGTTGGCGTGGCGGTTGAGACAGACACACTGTTGTGCTGCTGAGAAGACCGAGGCACTCTGAAATTATTGCTTCCAGAGTCGCCCGTGTTTTCAGCAACGTTTTTCACACTTTGCCCATGTAACGGGCTAACAGTATCATTTACAGTCTTGGTACCAGGAGCAGCCTGGAAGTCCAGTGTTTTGTTAACTTCTTTGGATATAACCTCTGCAACTTTCACCTCATTTACCTCCGTTGTCTCAGACCTCACTTGCTGGTCTTGGAAGGCTACATTGGTCGATTGAAAACCTTCAAATCTTTCCGTAGAATCTTTCGGCAGAAGACTCGTTGCTGCGTCTCCTGTTCCGCCATTACCCGATGGAATCAACCCTGATGATTTTTCTGAACCTCTCCGATGTACTTCCTCACTTACATTTTCTGCAATTGGTTGCTCATCGACTGAAACGGAAAAAATAAAATCTATTTACTTGCACAATAAAATACTTCCAGAAATATTAACGATTCATGTGCAATGTACAAGGTGATGAGTATTATCTGTACATTGCGGGCATGTATTGTCTTTCTGCTGACTGTTAGCTCGCAACTAAAGCTTTTCACTGTATCTTGGTACATGTGACAATAAACTAAACTAAACTTTAAATAAAGTTGTGTAGAAAGGAACTGCAGATGCTGATTTATATTGAAGATAGATACAAAGTGCAGGAGTAACTCAGCAGGTCAGGCAGCATCTCTGGAGAAAAAGGATGGGTGACATTTCGGGTTGGGACCTTTCTTCAGACTGAAAGTCGAGGGGAGAGAACTGGAGGTGGGTAAATGCCAGAACAAAACAGGGCCAGTAAGTTTGCAGTTGACATTGATGCAGGTGGTATAGGCAGTGAAGATAGCTATCAAGAATTACAGCAGGGACTTCATCAGCTGGGCAAGTGGACGGATTAATGACAAATGGAGTTTACTTCAGGTAAAGTGTGATGTGTTGCAATTTGGGAAGTCAAAGCAGGGCAGGATCTTTACAGTAATGGTAGGGCTCTGGGGAGTGTTGTAGGCCAGAGGAATCTAGGAGCATAGGTACAGTTGCCAGAACGAGGCATTTCGGGTAAATAGGATGGTGAAGTATTTGTGTATACTGGCCTTCATCCAATAAAGGAATTAAGCGAAGTTGGGCCATTATGTCACCATTGTACAAGACGTTAGTGACGCTGTACTTGGAGTATTGTCTTTAATTTTGGTCACCCTGCTATAGGATAGATGCAGATAAGCACGAAATAGAGAGATATAGGGACAAGAGAGCGGGGACACTGTTGGGGGGGGGGGGGGGGGGGTGCTGTGTGCGCCAGAGGGAAACTGGACACGTCAAATAAACTTGCAGCTGAGAAAAAAGAACGATGGCGTTCTAATTAAAATTGACATGATTTAAAATGCTATTTTGAACCAAAATTATCTCAATTAAATGCAGCAGAGAAATATATCCATGTCAAACAACATGCCTCATCTAATCTAGTCCCTCTTGCCTGCGTTTGGCCCATATCCCCTCCTCCAAACCTTTCCTATCCATGTACCTGTCCAAATGTTTGTAAGTGTTGTTATAGCACCTGTTCAACTCCCTCTTCTGGCAGCTCGTTCCATACACCCACCATCCTCTGTGTGAAAAAGATGCCCTTCAGGTTCCTAGTAAATCTTTCCCCTCTCACTTTAAACCCACAGTATGTCCTCTGGTTCTTGATTCCCCAACTCTGGGTAAAAGACTCTGTGCATTTACCCTTGTGACTTGAAACACTCTATCCTCATCCTCCTGCATTCCAAAGAATAAAGTCCTAGCCAGCCCAACCTCTCGCTAATTCTACACAAGTAGGAATTTGAAAGTGTACTGGTCCAGATTCCCTGGTTTACGAGGCACTTACCAGAACTGCTACCCGGTGAAAGATCTTTATCCTCATGCTCCACAGCGATCTGACTAGATTTTTGTTCAGCTCCACCTCCCCTGAAGATACACAAACAAATTGGGAACATGAAGTATAAATATAGGCTTATCCCAGTTGCTTGAGATCTGTTAATGTACCAATTATTTTGCTGAATACTTGAACAATTTCAAACAAAACAAGAGTGAGAGGGACGAGGCCAAAAGGCTCAACACCATGGTGATCTGAGTGTACACTCAGAAGCAGGCCCTTCGGCCCACCTTGCCCGTGCTGACCAAGTTAGCATATTCCTGCAATTGGCCCATATCCCCCCTTTAACCTTTCCTATCTATGTACCTGTCCAAATGTATTTTAAAGGTCGTAATTGTATCCACGTAATCCAGGCCCAGTCTCATCCAGATCACTCCCTCTTCTCCCCTCTGCCATCAGGCAAGAGGTATAGAAGTGTGAAAACACACAGCTCCAGATTCAGGGACAGTTTCTTCCTAGCTGTTAACAGGAAACTGAACAATCCATCAACAACTAGATGGCGGTCCTGACCTCCCATCTACCTCATTGGAGACCTAACTATCATTAATTGAACTTTATTTTGCACTAAGTGTTGGACCCTACCTGGCTTGACTGTAATCATGTACTTTGACTGGACAGCATGCAAACAAAGCATTTCATCTACCTCGGTACACGTGACAATAATGACCTAACCTTCTAGAGCTTCTCTGACAGCTCATTTCAGATATGGACTACCCTCTGATTTTGGCTTGATTGTATTTGTGTACAGTATTATTCGCTTCGATTCGGCACCATGCAAAAGTAAGCTTTCCGATAGTAAACCTGAACCTAAGCCGAAAGACCTTGCACAGGCGTGGAAGTGGGGGAAATATTGACCATACTGACTGGAGGTTTATTGTGGAGCTGCACACAAGGGGACAGAGCACTGTGGCCTTCGGAGAGAGTAGATGGTTAAAAGGATTTGCAGGAATCAACGAGGCCACATAAAACTGTCTCCATTAGTCCTCACCTGCTGTCCAATTTAATCTCAGTGTCTATATTGGCTGCTGTAGATACATCAGCAAGATTCACGTGGTCAGATGCTGATATCCGTGCACGTTTTGATGGTTGACCTTCGGTTCGATGTGGGTTTGGTGTCTCCTCCTTCTGAACACGACCATCTTCTGCACCAACGCCTGGAGCCCTCGACTCTTCCATTTCCACAATCTCCTCAAGGTTACTCTCAGATCCAATGCCAGCTGGACACACAGAGAAACCAGGGCCAGGTATCAGCATCAACACTAACGAACCACATGTCCCAACAGTCGTTTCTCAAAGTGGAAAACTTCTACAACCGAACGTGCACCTTTCTGATTTGAATGTTGGAATTTGTTCTCCCCGTTCTTGTACGTTCTCCCCGTGAGCACGTGGGTTTTCTCCGGGTGCTCCAATTTATTCCCACACTCCAAAGACGTACAGGTTTGTAGGTTAATTGGCTTTGGTAAAAATCATAAATTGTCCCTCGTGTGTAGGATGGTGCTGGGGTACGGGGTGATGACTGATCGACGTGGATTGGTGGGCCGAAGGGCTTGTTTCCGCTCTGTATCTCTAAACCACACTAAACTAAATTACATTTGGAAAAATGAATGCGCAAGGTCTTTTTGACCACAAGAGGGGAATCAAGAACCAGAGGACAAAGGTTTAAGGTGAGAGGGGAAAGATTTAATAGGAACCTGAGGGGCAACATTTTCACACACAAGGTACAAGGTGTATAACACTAGTTTTGTTTGGGCCTGCTAGAAGATGTGAACTAACTCTGAAATTAATTTTGTAGGCATGTGAAATGTATCCATGGTCAGAAAGTCTATAGCTCACCAAAGGTGGCGGCACGAGTAGACAGGGTGGTTTGTATGTTCTCCCTGTGGCCACATGAGTTTTCTTTGGGTGCTCCGGTTTCCTCCCACATTTTAAAGACGTGCAGGTTTGTAGGTTAATTGGCTTCTATTTGCTTCTAAATTACCCCTAGTGTGTAGGATGCGAAGCTGGAATAACATGCAACTATTGTACGGGGTGATCGCTGGTCGGCATGGACCATTTCCACTCTGCATCTCTAAAAAAATAATGATTGACTGAACTTGAAATTGATTTAAATGATTAAAACCTAACTAAAACTACATTTTGAAAATGTGTACGTTGCTCAGAATCCCAAGGAACCCGAACACGGCTAGTTCTTGGTGAAGAGTGTACAAGTTTCCAATAAATTAGAAGCCTTTTACCTTGATCGCTGGATGACATTTTAGCAGCAAAAGCCTTATCTTCAGTGTCAGGCGTTGGGCAGGATTCCAGATCAGAGTCTGTCAAAGAAATGTGACAATTTAGTTCAGACTGGAATTTAATTTATTTAATCACATAATTGCTTAATTTAATTATTTAATTGCTTAATTAATTAAGGAACAATACCATAATTGAAATCTTAACGCAAATCTTTGAACCTGAACAGTGTACAGTTTACAAATTAGTGAACTAGATTCAGGAAAGCAGCCAACATGATATTTTTCGCTCTGTTTGTTCTCTCTTCGCCCCACTCCCATTCGAAAGAACACGCAGGAGCGCGCACCAGCAGACTCAGGAACAACTTCAGCCCCTCTGTTATCAGACGACTGAACGGCCAATCCATAAACTAGGGCTTAGTCCCGATTTGCCAACCTACCTCATTGCAACTCTTGCACTTTTTCCTCTGTAACTGCAACATACAATGCTGCAACACTATCCTGCATTCTCTATACCCTGTTGCAAAGTCCTAATGAAAACAAGCCCTTCTTCAGACTGATTGTGGAGGGGGAGAAAGCGAAACCATGTTCTCCAGAGATGCTGGGTTACACAAAATGCTGGAGAAACTCAGCGGGTGCAGCAGCATCTAAGGAGCGAAGGAGATAGGCGACGTTTCGGGTCGAGACCCTTCTTCAGACTGGTCAGGGATCAGGGAAACGAGAGATATAGACGGTGATGTGAGAGATAAAGAACAATGAATGAAAGATATGCAAAAAAGTATCGATGATAAAGGGAACAAGCCATTGTAAGCTGTTTGTGGTGTGAAAATGAGAAGCTAGTGCGACTAGGGTGGGGAGGGAGATAGAGATAGAGGGAATGCCAGGGCCCGAGGGCTGAGGGAGAGGTGGGAGGGGGAGGAGACAACAGGGGTTAACAGAATTGAGAAAATTCAATGTTCAAGCCCAAAGGATGCAAACTCCCCAAGCGGAATATGAGGTGCTGTTCCTCCAACTTGCGGTGTTGCTCACTCTGGCCATGGAGGAGGCCCAGGACCGAGAGGTCGGATACGGAATGGGAGGGGGAGTTGAAGTGCTGAGCGACCGGGAGGTCGGGTTGGTTTTTGCGGACCGAGCGGAGGTGTTCGGCGAAACGATCGCCAAGCCTCCGCTTGGTCTCACCGATACAGATCATCTGGCATCTGGAGCAGCGGATGCAGTAGATGATGCTGCCTGACCCGCTGAGCTGCTCCAGCACTTTGTATCTTTTTTTGTAAGCCAGCACCTGCAGTTCCTTGTTGCTGTGGTATATTCTCTGAGTTCACCTGGTGTGCCCCGATGTGTAGGGAAAAGCTGACAATCCGGGCCCAGCTCGCCCCCCGACGTCCAGAGACCAGAGAGGAGGGAGCCGGGCATGGCGGTTGCGAGGAGCGAGGCCGGTAGGAGAGAAGAGGGTGTGGCCTGACCCCATCATGGTCAGCTGGGGACAAAGGTGGACGGGTGAGGAGAGGGACAAACGTTGGTTCGCTGAACAATCCAGACTTGCAAGGAAGGCGACGGCTGGAGGCCCTACAGCAGCCTCGGGCTTGCCTGGATTGGGCACGCTGACCAGGACTGGACTGTAAAAATGGCACAATAACCTGGCACCTCTTGCATGCAGGCTCAATGGACTATTTCGGTACACTTTGTTAATCTTGGGTACAGCAATACTTTACTGAACTGGAGGCAAAAAAAGAATTTCACTCTGCGTTTGAACCTATGACAATAAAACACCATTTACCAAAATGACGATATTGTTTTTATGTCGCGCTGGAAATTCAATCACAATTTAGACTTCAGAGATACAAGGCGGAAACTGGCCCTTTGGCCCACTAGGTCCACGCTGTCCGGCAATCACCCCACACACTAGCACTATCCTACGCACTAGGGACAATTAACAATTTTACCAAAGCTAAATAACCTACAAACTCAAATGTCTTTGGAGTGTGGGAAGAAACCGAAGCACCGGGAGAAAACCCACACGGTCACAGGGAAAATGTATAAACTCCATACAGACAGCACCCGTAGTCAGAATTGAACCCGGGTCTCTGACGCTATGAGGCACTGCACATAATGGTTCGACTTAACAAATCATAGAAACATAGAAACATAGAAATTAGGTGCAGGAGCAGGCCATTCGGCCCTTCGAGCCTGCACCGCCATTCAATATCATCATGGCTAATCATCTGCTCTTCTCTCTCTGTCCCCTTTCATTTGTTTCTGTGCCTTTTGAACCAATACAGTGGACCGAGGCAGGCGATTTCTGCCAAGTCCTTGCAGGTATCCTAACTGCCAGCAGGTGGCGCGATCTTGGAATTGCAACACAAGGAAATCTGTATACAGGTCCACCACTGATTTTCTAGCAACTGATGTTTAAGAAGGAACTACAGATGCTGGAAAAATTGAATGTACATAAAAATGCTGGAGAAACTCAGCGGGTGAAGCAGTATCTATGGAGCGAAGGAATAGGTGATGTTTTGGGTCGAGCTGTGTCGATCTGAAACGTCACCTATTCCTTCGCTCCATAGATGCTGCCTCGTCCGTTGAGTTTCTCCAGCATTTTTATCTACCTTCTAGCAACTGATGGTCTGGCACCTCCTTTAATCCGGACAAAATTACTGGAGTGCACTTGAAATCACCCCCGCCCCCAAATGTGGTGCCTAGGCCAGGTGCGGCGGCCATTCTGCAACCAATCGATGGGTCAAATTTGCCCCTCCGGCCCGGCCCGGCCCGCAACAACTGTATCCCTGTACATGTGACGATGAACTAAACCAAATTAAACATGTATCATAAGGTCCTTGTTCCCTTCCGTTCCCATTCTTAAGGTCAGCGTGCAAAAGATAACTCCGTTTGTTGATAATCGAAAGCACGTGACAAGACAGATGACTAATGAGATGCTGTCAGGTGGCCAAGCACGACTGAGTTCAAACTGTTGACTTTGAACTAAAGATGAGTTCCATGTTGAAGCATATTTCTGAATACGATATAATAACTGTGCACGTATAATTTACCATTAAGTGGTTCCCATGGCAATTTCCCACAATCACGTCACAGTCTAAGACCACGCTTTATCATTGGTTGACATAAAGCAGGTGTTGCTGCTCATTGATCCAGACCCCCCCCCGAGTCTAATTCTAACCTCCTTGTGTGTGATTTGTGTCTTCCCCCTTTGTGACCACGTGGATTTTCCTTCTACATGCCAAAGATGCTCTGGTCAATGTCATAATTAAGGGTGATGCAGACCCAGATTTGATCCTGACGCCGGATGCCATCTTTGCAGAGTTTCTACATTCTCCCGGCAACCGTGTGGGTTTTCCCCAGGTGCTCCGGTTTCCTCCCTCATCGCAAAACGAGTAGGTTTATAGGTTAATTGGCTTCTGTAATTTGTCCCTATTGTGTTGAGTAGAACCGCTGTATGGGTGTTCACTGGTCGGCACAGACGATGGACGGGCGAGGAGAGGGACATGACGTCCAAGGAAGGTGACGCTTGGAGGCCCTCAACAGCCTGGGACTTGCCTGGAACAGCGTGGGTCTTGCTTGGAACTGCGTGGGACTTGCCTGGAACAGCCTGGACTTGCCTGGAACTGCCTGGAACAGCCTGGGACTTGCCTGGAACAGCCTGGGGCTTGCCTGGAACAGCCTGGGGCTTGCCTGGAACAGCCTGGGACTTGCCTGGAACAGCCTGGGACTTGCCTGGAACAGCCTGGGACTTGCCTGGAACTTGCCTGGAACAGCCTGGGACTTGCCTGGAACAGCCTGGGACTTGCCTGGAACAGCGTGGGTCTTGCTTGGAACTGCGTGGGACTTGCCTGGAACAGCCTGGGGCTTGCCTGGAACAGCCTGGGGCTTGCCTGGAACAACCTGGGACTTGCCTGGAACAACCTGGGACTTGCCTGGAACAACCTGGGACTTGCCTGGAACAACCTGGGACTTGCCTGGAACAACCTGGGACTTGCCTGGAACAACCTGGGACTTGCCTGGAACAACCTGGGACTTGGACTGCCTGGAACAGCCTGGGACTTGCCTGGAACAGCCTGGGACTTTGCCTGGAACAACCTGGGACTTGCCTGGAACAACCTGGGACTTGCCTGGAACAACCTGGGACTTGCCTGGAACAACCTGGGACTTGCCTGGAACAACCTGGGACTTGCCTGGAACAGCCTGGAACAGCTGGGACTTGCCTGGAACAGCCTGGGACTTGCCTGGAACAACCTGGGACTTGCCTGGAACAACCTGGGACTTGCCTGGAACAGCCTGGGACTTGCCTGGAACAGCCTGGGACTTGCCTGGAACAGCCTGGGTCTTGCCTGGAACAGCCTGGGACTTGCCTGGAACAGCCTGGGATTTGCCTGGAACAGCCTGGGACTTGCCTGGAACAGGCACCGCTCATAAGAACTAGAGCGGGGACTTTGAAAATGGCGCCAAAACATGGCACCTCGTGCATGCGGGTTCTGTAGACTATTTCTGTAAACCTGCTAATCGGAGATCAAGCGTATGCCTGTACTCTGCTGGACAATTTGTAAGATTAAGAATTTCACTTCACACATAGAGTCAGACAACGTGGAAACAGGCCCTTCGGCCCAACTTGCCCACACCGACAAACATGTCCCATCTACGAAGATGTCCATATCCCTCTATACCTGTCATATCCATGTACTTGTCCATATGTTTCTTAAAGGGTCGCAATAGTTCTGCCTCAATTACTTTGTCCGGCAGCACGTTCCATGCACCCACCACCCTCTGTGTGAAAAAGTTACCCCTCACATTCCTATTGTGCACGTCATGCGACAATAAATGCTCCATTGAACCATTGATAATAAACCGATCTGAATCAGAGCCACAGAATAAAGACAATGATGAACCTTTGGCCTGGTCGGGAGCCGTCTGGACGTCTGCAGCTTTACCGGGAGGAAGAGGTGCCTTTCGTTTCTTCTTCATGGAAGAGGCAGTGTCACCGTGAGACCCTGCCCTGGGTCTGCCTGGTCCCGCCCCGCCCTGAAGCAGATTAAAAGAAGACAAGATTAACATCAGGAATGAGGGGCATCGTGTAAAATCTTCACTAGCACGAGAGACTAAAGCAAAGATGTAGAAACAAGGAACTGCAGGTTTCGGTTTACAAAAATAAGACACAGAGTGCTGGAGAAACTCAACGGGTCAGGCGGCATCTCTGGAGAACATTGACAAGTCCAGAGTAAGGCAAAGTCTATTTTCTGTAAAGAAATAAACCAATATTGGGAGTATGTCAGTGTTTGACACACTGGAGCGGAGAACAGTACAGCCCCTTCGGCCCACATTGTCCGTGCTAAACATGATGCCCAACTAATCTCTGCCTGCACGTGATCCATATCCCTCCATTGTTTGCGTATACATGTGCTTGTCCAACTGCCTCTTAGATGCCATTATTGTAACTGCCTCCAGCACCTCCCCAGTCAATGCGTTGTGAGAACCAAGCATCCTGTGTAAACAATTGGCCCACACATCTCCTTTAAACTTTGCCACTTTCACTGTAAAGCTATGCCCTCTAGTCTTTGACATATCCACCCTGGGGAAAAAGGGGTGGCACAGTGGCACATCTGTAGACCTGCTGCTTTACAGTGCCCCTGCTTGATCCTGACCACAGGTGCTGTCTGGATGGAGTTTGCACGTTCTCCCTGTGAACAGGTAAGGTTTCTTCCAGGTGCTCAGGTTCCTCCCACTCATGTTCCTCCCTCCTACTGGAGGAACAGATGTACAGATTTGTAGGTAAGTTTGGGAAATTTTAAATTGTCCCTAGCGTGTATGATAGTGCTAGTGTACGGGGTGGGCGCGGACTTGGTGGGCCGAACGGCTGTTTCCTCGTGGTAGCTCTAATCTAAACCAAACATATGATGATGAGTGTTTGACGGCACTGGGCCTGTACTCACTGGAGTTTAGAAGGACGAGGGGACACGTCATTGAAACTTACCGAATAATGAAAGGCTTGGATAGAGTGGATGTGGAGAGGATGTTTCCACTAGTGGGAGAGTCTAGGACCAGAGGTCATAGCCTCAGAACTAAAGGAAGTTCCTTTAGGAAGGAGATGAGGAGCAATTTCTTTAGTCAGAGGGTGGCGAATCTGTAGAACACTTTGTCACAGAAGGCTGTGGAGCCAAAGTCAATGGATATTTTTACGGCGGAGATAGATAGATTCTTGATTAATACAGGTGTCAGACGTTATGGGGAGAAGGCAGGGGAATGGGGTTAGGACGGGGAGGTCGAGCAGCCAGGATTGAATGGCAGAGTAGACCAGATGGGCCAAATGGCCCAATTCTGCTCCTATAATTTATGACCTTATGACCAAATTAAAAAGGTTCTGTCTACCCTATCTACGCCTCTCATAATTTTAGATACTTCTATCAGGTCTCTCCTCAAGGCTCCAGAGAAAACAATCCAAGTCTGCCCAATGAAGGCACAAGAATGCTGCAGCAATCCTGAGCAAAAAACAAAGTGCTATCAGTAAGTATTGGCATTACAGTGATTGGCCGCAGAATAATACAGATTACGATTGACCCACATGTTAAAAAGACTTCAAGTATAAAAATGCAGAGGCTGGAAATGTTGGACTGACTCTGCAAGTCACACAGCTGTGACCTGACCTGCTGAGTATCTCCAGCATTTCCTCTTTCAGTTATGTTGTGTTCACATTAGCTTAACTGGTATCTTAGAACATAGACCAGTGCAGCACAGAACGGGCCCTTCAGCCCACAATGACCGTGCCGAACACGATGCTGAGTTAAATTGATCTCCCCTGCCTGCACATGATCCACATCCCCCCCCTATTCCCTGTGAGGGAAAGAACTGGTTTAAATCGAAGGTAGACACACAACGCTGGAGTAACTCAGCGGGTCAGGCAGTATCTCTGGAGAGAAGGAATGGGTGACGTTTCGGGTCGAGACCCTTCTTCAGACTGAGACCCGAAACGTCACCCATTCCTTCTCTCCAGAGATGCTGCCTGACCCGGTCAGTTGCTCCAGCATTTTGTGTCTACCCCCCATTCCCTGCATACCCATGTGCCTATCTAAAAGCCGCTTAAACGCCACTATTGCAGCTGCCTCCACCACCACCCCTGGCATCGCGTACCAGGCCCCACCACTCTCTCTAAAGAAAACTTACAAGCACATCTTCTTTAAACTTTCCCCCCTCTCACCTTATGGTTATACCCTCTACTGTTGGATGTTTCCACCGTGAGGAAAAGGTTGTGACTGACTACCTTTTCACCCCTACATTCTCTTCTCTGCACCCACATCATTGAACCTAGTCTTTTTTTGTATGGCTACACTCTGATCAAAATGACATAAAGATTGGCCATAACATCCCTACATCCAATTCCAATCCTCCAGAGACAGACACAAGCGTTTCATGTGGTTTTTTTAAATTCTCCTTGTTAACCAGAGTCATGGAGTCATTCAGTGTGGAGACATGTCCTTCGGCCAACTTGCCCACACCGACTAACGTGCCCCATCTACACTAGTCCCACCTGCCTGCATTTGGCCCATATCCCACTAAACTTGCCCTATCCATGTACCGGTCTAAATGTTACTTAAACGTTGCAATAGTACTTGCCTTAACTACCTCCTCCGGTACCTCGTTCCATACATCCACCACCCCCTGTGTAAAAAAAGTCACCCCACCCCCCACACTCTCACCTTAAACCTCTTAAACCTATGTCCTCTGGTTCTCGATTCCCCTACTCTGGGCAAGAGACTCTGTGTGTTTACCCGACCTATTCCCCTCATGATGTTGTACGCTGAGCGGTGCGAATATTACTAATGGTTTATTTGTGGTACAACCTATGCCTGTGCTTTGATCTCTGATGAAGGTTCCCAACATGAAACGCCATTTGTCCATTTCCCTCCACAAATAAAGAGACAGAGTCATACAGCGTGGAAACAGGCTCTTGGGCCCATCTTGAACCGACCAACATGCCATCTACACTGGTCCCACCTGCCCACATTTGACCCGTGTCCCATCCAACCCAGGAAAATCGCCACAATGTAATTGAGAATCATTATGTTCAGGTTAAGAACTCTACACCTATAACACTGGGACTTGAAATGGCACCAAATCTGGCTTCTCTGTATACTGCCCACGTGTACGACTACAATACACTTGTCCTGTATCTGAGATGCTTATCTAAGACGTACCCAAGTGCTTATGAATAGTGATACTTGTACTGAACTGTATACAGCAATGTATTTCAGTACACGTGACAATAAACTACAGGTCCGCCACTGATTTCCCAGCAACTGGTGGTCTGGCATCTATCTCCTTTAGTTCAGACAAAATTACGAGCACATTTGAAATCCCCCACTGGAAGTCCCCCCGAAATGTGGAGCCCAGGCCGGGTGAAGCGGCCGATCCCAACCTCACCGGGACATCCGTGGCCGATCAGCAGGTGTAATTTGCCACCTGCGGCCGGGCCTCGGGAACTCCGGCCTGGCCAGAGCCGGCAGGTCCGTTCCCATGGCCGACTTCAGAGGCCGACTTTGCGGGCCGGTGTCTCGGCCCCCCGTCGGCCTAGGCGGACTGTTCCGGCATCGTTGGACTTCTCTTGGAGGTCGTGGCCTCTGTTGGTCCGGCAAAACAGATAATCCAGAGAGGCTCTGGAAGCAAGGGCGATGGGAAGTCGGTGGCGGACCTGTACCATTGAACCATCTCAGTCACAAACCTGAACAGACTCATTCGGAGCGACGTCGGAGAAGACGCAGGAGACGGGCCGGGCTGCTGCTTGCTGACTCGCTTCCTTCTGCGGACTCTGCGGAAGGTGCGGGGGCGGCGCGGGAGCCTGACGTTTCTTCGGCAGGTCCGAGGGCAAGGTGTTAGATTCATACGTCGGACAGTAGGCACTGGAGCTGCTCATGCCCAGCGGTCTCTGGGGGCTGATTAACGGCGTCGCTGGGGCACTTGTTGGCTAAAAAACATTGGAAAAATGAAACTCGCCGTCTAACATTGCCACGTCCATTCAAATGTAATCACAGGACTAGTCCAGGTCGAGTCTACTACGCCATTCAGTCAAGGCTGATCTATCTTCCCTTCACAACCCCATTCTCATGCCTTCTTTCCGTAACCTCTGACACCCTTACTAAACAAGAACCTGATCTTTTATTTATTGTTCTGCAACTCTCCACACCACCATTTATATCTCTCGTTTCCCTTATCCCTAACCAGTCTGAAGAAGGGTCTCGACCCAAAATGTCACCCATTCCTTCTCTCCAGAGATGCTGCCTGTCGCGCTGAGTTACTCCAGCACTTTGTGTTTATCTTCGGTTGAAACCAGCATCTGCAGTTCCCTCCTACACAAGAACCTGATAATCTCCACTTTAAAAATACCAAATGACAGCCATCTGTGGCATAGAGTCTTTCCTATCCATGCACCATCTACATTAGTCCCACCTCCCCACGGATGGACCATATCTCTCCAAACCTTTCCTATCCATACAACTGTCCAAGTGTCTTTTAAATATTGGTATAGTACCTGCCTCAACTACCTCCTTCGGCAGCTCGTTCAATGTGTGAAAGAAGTTGCCCCTCAGATTCCTTATCTTTAGAGATCCAGCATGGAAACAGGCCCTTGGGCCGACCGAGCACGCCCACCATCGATCACCCATTCACACTAGTTCTATGTTATCCCATTTTCTCATCCACTCCCTACATTTTAGGGGCAATTTACAGAGGACCAATTAATCTTCAAACCCGCATGTTTTTGGGATATGAGAGGAAACCGGAGCACCCGCAGGTAACCCACGTGGTCACAGGGAGATGTGCAAACTCCACACAGACAGCACCCCAATGTCAGGATGGAATCCGGAACTCTTGACTCTGAGAGGCAGCGGCTCTACCCGCTCCACCACTGTGTGCATTTGTATAGGACGGCATCCTTTTGCTCTTAAACAAACGTACAATTAAGCACAATTATTTAAAAGGATAATTTCACACGTGCAGAGAACTGATGAAGTTCAGTTCAGACTAACTACACTGCCAGCTTTTGCAGATGTAATACTATGAACATTCATATAAAATGCTTACTTTTTCCCGTTTTTTCTTACTCAGTCGAAAAATGTTGAAGAATCCTTTGTTTTCCTTATCCAGATTTAAATTCCCTGAAACATGCGCCTGGTCTGAAACACAATAAATTGGAAATTAAGTTGAACATTGACTGCATCTTTCACATCGTTGGGTCCATTTTCTAAGGGGATCTTTTCATTCATGAGCATTCTCCACATTTTAAATCAAACAAGTGCTTCAAAAAGACTGAAGGCTTGAGACGATGGAGAAGAAAGGTTCAGAAAGATATTGCTAGGGGTTTAGAGGGATATGGGCCAAACGCGGGCAGGTGAGACCAGCTTAGCTGGGGCATCTTGGTCAGCATGGACGAGTTGGGCTGAAGGGCTCGTTTCCGCCCTATATGGCTCTATGATTCTGTGGATAGAAAATGCTTAAAAAGATATGGATAGGAAAGGTTTAGAAGGATATGTGCCAAATGTAGGCATGGACGACTTGGGCCGAAGAGCCAGCTTTTGTATTATATAACTCTATGGATAGGAAAGGTTTAGAAAGATATGGATAGGAGAAGGTTAGAGGGATATCGGCCAAATGGGAGCACCTTAGATGGGATGCGGTATGTTGGTCGGCATGGACAGGTTGGGCCGAAGTGTCTAAAACCTTGCAGTGTGACTCTATGAGATGGAATACACAACAATGGAATACAGTTACTCTGAAGAAAAAACCTAACTTAAATAGGACCCTCACATATTCTCTAATTTTACAGTTGATTTTCCTGATTACAGAGACAGATTCACAAATGCTAAAAGCTGGAGTGTGAGAAAAGGGGGAATATGGGGGAAGGGGAAAATAGGACAAACTAAAGATGTAGAAAGATAAAATACTAATTAGAGGTACTAGTATGAAATACTCATACATAAGGCACAAATTCATACTAAAGAAAATCCAAAAACCAGAGCAAAATATATGATCTGCACTATTTTATAGATCAAATTTCCAAAATGTTATTTACCTTGTGGGAAGGATTCACCTGGAATATCATGCTGGAAAAGCCCTAAAAAAAATAAATTGGAAGGCACGATTTTAATTATCTAGGTTTTATCATAGAATGTAGAAGATCGTGCTATGGCTGCATTCATTCCCGACTACAGGCCTGGCTCGCTGCCGTGGTAACGAGAGCCAACCCGGAGAGGTTGCCGCCAACCCCCGGCCTCTGTTCACCTCGTGGAGCGGAGAGGGGGGAGTGGGACCGCGGGCCAGTTAGCCTCAGCAAGGCCAGCAGCATAATCAAGGACGAGTCGCACCTGGCCAATTCCTCTTCTCCCCTCTCCCATCGGGCAAAAGGTATAGAAGTGTGAAAACGCACACCAACAGATTCAGGGAATTTTTTTCCCAGCTGTTATCAGGCAACTGAACCATCCTACCACAATCAGAGAGCAATCCTGAATTATTGTCTACCTCATTTATGACCCGCGGACTATCTTTGCTGGCTTTACCTTACACTAAACATTATTCCCTTATCATGTATTTGTACACTGTAAATGGCTCGATTGAAATCATGTATGGTCTTTCCACTGACTGGTTAGCACGCAACAAAAGCTTTTCACTGTATCTAGGTATACATGACAGATTGTTTGTCAGATGAGTGGAGCAAGTGGCGGCCAGAGATGAAAGGACAAAAGGTGTGATACAGGGAGAGGAGGTGTGAAATGTGAAGACAGAGGAATGGATATGGATTATGGGTGGAAGGGAATGGGGGAGAGGAAAATGGAGGATGATAGGGGGAGCAAGATGGTGGGAAAAATGGGTGCGTATGTAAATGGGATACAAGGAAGAGAGGAGGAACAAAGTTGTTTGCTTGTTTGTTACCTAAAGCTAGAGAATTCAATCTTCATGCCACTGGCTGTGTTAGTAAGTTATTATTGTGTTAGTAAGGTGCTGTTCCTCCAGTTTCCTCTAGGAGGCCCAGGACAGAAAGGCCAGCGTTGGAATGGGCAGGGGAGTTAAAATGGTTGGCAACCGGAAGTTCCAGCAAATCGTACAGAATGAGGTGGTCGTACTTTTCTTCGCTGGCCACAACCAGGTACATACCTGTGCTGGTATCCACCGCACACACCTCTCGCAAACCCAGCTCGTTAAGAGATTTTGTCAAATCAAAGGGTTCCAGATATTCAAAGTCTTTGACGAGAATCGTGCTGCCTGGATCAAATTCACACTTATTGCTGATCACTGGAATCAGTTCTTGAAGAGGAACGAGGGGACTAACGCGGACAATGGTTTTCTGCGTTTTCTTGTAGTTTACCACCACACGCACTGTTTGCTGAAAGAATAACAAGAAGTTCAGAATATACAAGGGATTGCCTGAAAGAAGATGCTGAAATAATGATGAAGTGGATTTATAGTGGCATTTAAGAGGCTTTTGGATGGGCACATGGACATGCAGGGAATGTAGATCACGTGCAGGCAGATAAGAGATGGTCTCGTCATCATGTTCGCCACAGGCATTGTGGGCTGAAGGGCCTGTTATTGTGTTATGTATAAAAGACATTTGGACAGATACATGGATAGAAATGTTTAGAGGGATATGGGCCTAATGCAGGATGGTGAGACTAGATGGAGCACCTTGGTCGGCATGAGTAAGTTGGGCCTTCGGATCCATTTCCATGCTGCATGGCTCTACGTTCTATGAATACCAGATATTTAACTAATTTGGAGGAATAGGACACCAGACAAGAGTGCTGAATGCACCGACAACAGAACAATAAAACTCGTACTTACAGCATTATAACAGGCCGATAAGCGCAACACACACATATTATGTATAATAAACTCAAATTCAATAAATTATTGACCAAATGTAGATATGAACCAAATGCGGGCAATGGGACAAGCTGAGATGGACCATTTTGGTTCGGCATTGGATGAGTCGGGCCAAAGGACCCGTTTCCATGATGTATGACTCTAAATAGCTTTACTCTTTGTTAAAATTATGACAGGCATGAATTTTACCTGGTAACTGGTTCAACTAACCTCCGGCACCACTGATGTGGGCTTCTTTTTCTCATCCACGTTTTTCTCCTTTAGAATAACTTTCTCGACTTCCAAGGTCCCAATCAGAGTGTTGGGTTTGAAGCGGATTTGATTTTTCCCTCTTCCTACCAGATCAAGTGTATGGCTCGACGGATTCAAACGATATTTGCCACAGAGAAAAACCAACAAATCCATCATGGGTTTACTAGAAAAAAACAAAACGGTGTTTTCTAGGTTGATAAACCATTGTTATAAATAAACCACAAAACAAAAGATTAAACTGCCGATTGTACAAGAGTCATTGCATCTGATGACTGGATTCCCCAGATTACAACACCAGTCATCGTATTGCAGGATGATTGATTGGATTCACCAGATTGCAGGATGATTATCAATATAGAGACACAAGAAACTGCAGATGCTTGGAATCTTGGAGCAAAACACAAAATGTTGGAGCAGATAATGGAAATATAGTCCAAAGAAACAAAATGTCACCTATCCATGTTATCCAGAGATGCTGTCTGGCCCGCTGAGTTACTCGAGCATTTTAGTGTCTCTTTGTTTCAGAAAGTAGTTTAGTTTAGTTTAGAGATACAGCGTGGAAACAGGCCCTTCGACCCACCGCGCTCACGCCGACCAGCGATCACCGCACATTAACATTATCCTGCACACACTAGGGACAGTTTACACATACACCAAGCCAATTATCCTAAACATACGTACTTCTTTTGAGTACGGGAGGAATCCGAAGAACTCGGAGAAAACCCAACCGGTCATGGGGAGAATGTACAAACTGTGTAGAGACAGCACCCATAGGCAGGATCAAACCTGGCAAGCGCTGCAAGGCAGCGACTATACCACTGCGCCACCGAGCGGCCATACAAAGTGGCCGAGAGGTACACAGACTCTCACCTTCCATCGACACTGGTGGAGTGCTCCGAGCCTCCGGGGAGGACGACGCTCAACTCAACGTGGGCATTGAGGGCAGGGTCCTTCTGCTCCATTGTGAGATGTTCACCTTCTTGGTTCTTGGCTACTGACGAGCTGACACCATGTTTGGAGACTGTGGGTGGCGCTGGGGCCTTGGCTTTGGACCTCTTACTGTTGGTGAAAAAGAGAATACACATCAGTGAAACTGCCCTCTTGCGAAAATAATTCCTTAAACATAACCTTCAGCTCTTTGATGACCTCTTGGTCAAGTCTATTGTTCAGGACTAAAAGCCCATGGGTGCTCATTATATTTGGGCACCTATCTATTAAAAACATCCACCATTTGCATTTGGGTTACATGTGGTAAGCATTTTGCATTTGGGTTACATTTGATTCACCTACCGGTGGCAAGCTCTTCTTAAATGATGAAGTGAACATTTGTTTTTGCCAGGATAGATGGAACAGGCTTAAGGTGAGTGGAAAGAGATTTAGGAGGGACCACAGAGCAACTTATTCACTCAGAGGGTAGTGCGTATCTGGAACGGACGGACAGAGGAAACTATAGAAGCGGGTACAGTTATGACAGTGGCATTTGGTAGACTTTACTTTAGAGATACAACGTGGAACATACTTTAGAGGTACACATGAGTCCGTGCCGACCAGTAATCACACTGAACACAAGTTTAGTTTAGTTTAGAGATACAGCGTGGAAACAGGCCCATCGGCCCACCGAGTCTGTGCCGACCAGCGATCACCCTGAACACGTTCTATCCTACGCACTAGGGACAATTTACAGAATTTGCACGTCTTTGGGATGTGGGAGGAAATGGGCCAAATGCATGCTAACGGGACTAGCTCAATATGCCAACTTGGTCAGCATGGATAAGGTGGACTGAAAGGCCTGCTACCGTGCTGTACACCTCCATAACATTATAAAATGAAAGCTGGGGATTTATGATTAGTGTAAAAATAGAGTGGCACAGTGGGTAGAGCTGCTGCCTCACAGCAACAGAGGCCTGGTTTCGATCCTGACTGTGGGGAGTTTGTATGTTCTCTCTGTGACCGTGTGGGTTTCCGCCAGGTGCTCCCGTTTCCTCCCACATCTCAAAGACCTGCGGGTTTGTAGGTTAATTGGCCCTGTAAATTTCCCCTAGTGTGTAGGGAGTGGGTGAGAAAGTGGGAAAACGTGGAACTAGTGTGAACGGGTGATCGATGGTCGGCCTGGACTCTGTGGGTCGAAGGGCCTGTTTCCATGTAGTATCTCTAAACTAACGTGCATTTTCCTCTTGGTCCTGGGAACAATGCCTACATTAAAATAGATTAATTTTTCCTGGCAATAGAGCTAAACAATAGGTTTGACAATGACCTTTGAGTACATTGCCAGCCCGTGTACCACTTTCTCTCCTCGTAATGAATCATTGCAACACAATTTCCCTCGCTCTCAGGGCTCCCGAAATGTTCTCAGGAGTTGGGCCCACTCTGCAGCAGGCGTCACACAGCTGCACCAGAATCCCTCCCACGTAGACTTTAGAGACACAGCGCGGAAGCAGGCCTTTCGGCCCACCGAGTCCATGCTAACCAGCACTCACCCCGTACACTAACACTATCCTACACACTAGTGGCAATTTACAAATTACAGCGCCCAATTAACCTACAAACTTGTATGTCTTTGCAGTGTGGGAGGAAACCGAAGCACTCAGAGAAAACCCACACGGTCAGAGAGAACCTGCAAACTCCACACAGACAGCACGCATGGTCAGAATCAAACATGGATCTCTGGTGTTGTGAAGCATCTGCTCTACCGCTGCACCTCCATCGAAGAAGAGGCCTAATCCCTACTGAAGGTGCGGATAATGATGGGAACCAGACCCAAACACGTGGCTTACCCTGATCCGGGCAACCAGAGGCCAGCCAAGGACTAGCAGTCCTTGCATCATTCCATCAGAGGCTCATATGGAATGCCCCCGGCACCAATCCCACAGCACTCAACATGCCCTTTTCTGTCCTAATCCACTCAAAGCCTTTCAGGAACAAAATGGATTCCAGAACAAATTGGTCATTGGTAGAACTGCTGCCTCACAGAGCCAGAGACCAGGGTTTGAAGTGTCATCACCAGAACTTCTAAACACATCCTAAAGGTTTGCTCAACTGTGTCCAGCTAACACAACCCAGACTTTGTCCTGCCCCTCCTCTCTTCCAGCTTTCTCTCCCCTCCTCACAATCAGTCTGAAGAAGGATCCCGACCTGAAACATTACCTATCCATGTTCTCCAGAGATGCTGCCTGACCCACTGAGTTACTCTTTGTCTTTTTTTGTAAAGCCAGCACCTGCAGTTCCGTGTGTCTTTAGATATATTCAGATTAGTTTAGTGTAGAGATACAGCATGCACACAGGCCCTTCAGCCCACCAAGTCCACGCCGACCATCAACAACCCTTTCGTACTAGCTCTATGTTATATAAGTCTCACATCGTATACATTGGGGGTAATTTACATAGGCCAATTAACCTACAAACCTGCATGACTTTGGGATGTGGGAGGAAACCGGTGGTCACAGTGAGAAGGTGCAAACTCCACACATAGACAGCACCCGAGGTCAGGATCGAACCAGAGCCTCTGGCGCCAAGCGGCAGCAGTTCTACCAGCTGCGCCACTGCGTTTTATACAGTTTTGTCAATGCAGTTGCCTTTCCAGCTTCCTGCAGCTCCATATCTTTCACAAACTGTTCAGTTCCAGGTATATTCGGTACCTAACATTGTCTTTTTGCGAGCAAAGGTTTCTGTGTGTGCCACAACAACATATTCCCAGGTGGTTCTTTGTGCAGCTTAACTTCCTTATTTAGTAACCTGAGTAGCCCAGGTGAGACCGGAACAGATAATCAAAGCCGGCTGGAAGGGATCTTAAAAAGAGATAGGTAGGCATGGCTTCGTCAAACCCATGGATTCAGCCAAGTGAACTGTCCTCTCATCAGCTAGAGTGTGGTCCTGACCTCCCACCCACCTCACTGGAGACCTTTGATCTATCTTTCATTGCACTTTGCATTAAATGTTGTACTCCTTATCCTGTAACTGCACAGTGGACGGCTTGGTTGCAATCATGCATAGTCTTTTGTTTGACGACAGCACACAAACAAAAGCTTTTCACTGTACCTCGGTACATGTGACAAGACTAAACTAAACTGGCTGCCCACTCACTGCGATCCTGGCCTCCAAACCTGCTACAGCCAAAATATGCCTCACTCCCTTTCACATGGGGGGTGTTGGGTATATGGAATGAGCTGCCAGAGGAAGCAGTTGAGGCAGGTACTATAACAGCATTTAAAAGACATTCGAACATGTACATGGATAGGAAAGGTTTAGAGGGATATGGGCCAAAACAGGCATGTGGGACCAGTGTAGAAGGGGCATCTTGGTTGGAATGGATAAGTTGGGCTGAATGGCCTGTTTCTGTGCTGCATGGCTCTATAGATGGGCGGCATTTCTTCACATTGATCAGTCAGAAAGGTTCCACCCAAAACGTCACTGAATGACTGTATAACTGTATGACTGTGTGAGTCTATGACTATGACTCTATGCCTCATCCACAAATTAAACCCCATGTTTATTGCAAATCAATATATGGTGCACTGTTGGCAAATCTGAAACCCTCCAAATGCCTGGATTAGGGGGTATTAGTTATAAGGAGAAATTGGACAGACTTGGATTGTTTTCTTTGGAACGTTGGAAGTTGCGGAGAGACTTTATCAAGTCTCTCCGCAACTTCTATTATCTATCGTTTATAAAATTATGAGAGGCATAGAACCTTTTCTCTAGGGTGGAAATGTCAGGAACTAGAGGACATAGCTTTAAGGTGAGAGGGATGAACTTTAAAGAAGATGTGCGGGGGATGTTTTGTTTTGTTCTGATTTCTTTGACTCAAAGTCTTAGGCCGCGGCTAGGGCCTGGGTCGGCGCTACAGAGGTGTCCGGAGAGGACTCGGTAGTGACAGCGGTGCGGTGGCTGATGATGGCGCCAACCGACGGACGAGGACGGACACATGTGACAATAAAGTATTCAATTCAATTCTAAAGCTGCTTTTCGACTTCCTGACTCTACTACTGAATGGCCAGAGCAATGAAAGCAAGCATACTTTCTTTACCTCTCTATCGACTTTCAGAAATGTGGTTACCTGGTATTACTGAATATTAATTTAATGCATTGTTGATTATTTATTTGTGTGTTATTTTGTTACTGGGCCTGTAAAGATGCAGCAAGTAAGATTTTCACTGTATCTCGGTACATGTGACAACAAAGAACCATTGAACTTCGAGGTGGAAGGGTTGACACAATGTACATTGCAGAGACCTCTGCTTGTATTTGCTGGGAGTTCACGCCACACCCAATAACCTTGGGCCAAACGGACAAGATGGACATCTTGGTTGACATGGACAAGTTGGGCCGAAGAGCCCGTTTCCATATAACCATATAACATATAACCATATAACAATTACAGCACGGAAACAGGCCCTCTCGGCCCTTCAGTCCGGCCGACCATTTGTTTTCCCATTTGTTTCCATGCTGTATGACTCCGTATCATCCCACTCAATACTGCACTCGACCCAACAACATGACGGATGTTAGAGGATCTTACTTGCAGCAGCTTAACAGCCCCTAAACACAACACACACAGGTAGTGCATAATATACAATTCAAAAAACATCAATGTGAATAATCACAACAGGAGCGCAAAAAGCCATAGCCCCTAGAGCAATTAAAGACAGTCCATTGATTTCATAACTAAGATTAATGTTATGCAGTGTTCAAGAAGTTTAGTTACGTTTATAGTCACATGCACTGTGAAAAGCCTTTTTGCATGCAAACCAGTCAGCGGAAAAACACATGATACCAATCGAGCCGCCTGCAATGTGCAGATGCAAGATAAAAGGAATAATGTTTAGTGCAAGACACTCAATACGAACTTTAAGTAAAGTCCGATTAAAGATAGTCTGAGGTAGCCTGAGCTACTGTCTCCAATGAGGCAGATAGTAGCTCAGGACCGCTCTCTAGTTATTGATAGGATGATATCAGCCTGATGGTTGTTGGGAAGAAGCTGTTCCTGAACCAGGTGGCCATGGTTTTCAGGCTCCTGTGCCTTCTTCCCGACGATAAAAGGCACATCGCTTCAATGGTTACAGGAAATGCTACTGAAAATTAGGCAAGGTAATTGCAATCTCAACCTTTGCACCAGGATAGCAATATAAAAAATTCCACAGAACTTCAAACAAACCCCTACATCCAATCAGTGAGGAATGCTAAAATCAGTATTATTTTCATATCTATTAAAGTATTATCTTTTGTCTTGCCAGATGTTATCTAATGGTCTATAAGCCACCCTTTGATGCACAATTGGTATTATTAGCGTTGCAAGGCAAGGCATGCCTCCCATCACAAGAACAAGAACTCAAATTGCACTGTACCTTAATTGGTACATGTGAAAATAAATTGACCATGAAACCTTGAAACACCCTCTCTTTGCTTGAAGCCATATTTAGACTTTAAAGATACAGCACGGAAACTATCCCTTTGGCCCACCGAGTCTGCGCCTACCACTGATCACCCCATACACAAGCATTATCCTACACGATAGGGACAATTTACAACACACCAAAGTCCATTAGCCTACAAACCTGTACGTCTTTAGAGTGTGGAAAGAAACCGGACCACCCAGGAAAAAACCCATGCAGTCACAAGGAGAATGTAAAAAACTCCATAATGACAGCACCCGTAGTCAGGATCGAACCCGGGACTCTGGCGTTGTGATGCAGCAAATCTACCGCTCACCACTGTGCTGCCCCTTGTGGGAATCATCACTGCAATTTTACAGCACTCAAATTGCTTTAACCTTTATACAAAGCAGAAGATAATTATTTGTAAGAGTGGAAATAGGACCTTTGGCCCACTGATTCAACACCAACCATCGATCACTAGCTCTATGTTATCCCAGTTTGCATCCCACACTAGGGGCAATTTACAGAAGCCAATCAACCTACAATCCTGCACCTCTTTGGTATAATTAGCAAATAAACACATCTCCGCACAGAGGAAGATGATCTACACAAAGGATCTACACTTCACGCTGCCCCGGCAAGGCCACCAGCATTATCAATGACCAGTCTCATCCCGGTCACTCCCGCATCTCCCCTCTCCCATCAGGCAAGAGGTACAGAAGTGGTAAAATACACACGTCTAGATTCAGGAAGTTTTTTCCCAGCTCTTATCAGACGACTGAACCATCCTATCACTGGCTGTTTCTGTACTGTACTGTTTTATGTTCTTATTGAGTGTCTTGCCAACTACCTGGCATTATCAAGTCATGGTGAATTGTGATATTACTTTTTTTAAATTAATCCTTTGAGTTGGCCATGTGATTTCAATGTATTGCCAGCGTGAGGCATCTGGAATGTAGGCACGGAAACAGTGTGATTATTCATATTCATAACCATAACTGAAGACTATAATATGCATATCAAAACAAAGAGAGCATTGTGTACTCCCATACATACTGGGCATTGCAACCTCTTCGAATAGCATGAGTTAAACCAAGAAATATTACTCCAGCACATGGCAATGTCTTAGTCATGACATTGGATTGTTCCTTTCTGGAAAGACATTGTTTGAAACTCCCATATGCACATGCAATCACAACATAATTCCACTGGGCATCGGAACAGCTAATATTCAGAGCTCCAAAAAGTCGCAAGGTCATTTTTTATTCAAATTGTTAGAACCAGTACGCAAGGACAGGAAAGGAGGAATTTCCCACATACTTTTTATTCATTTGTTGACTTTACCACTGGGAATGCTTGTTATTATTAGCGATGTTATGAATGTTCCCAACTATGTAGCGGGCCCTTTGGCCCAGTTTGTCCACGCCAACCAAGGTGCCCCATCTGGGCTAGTACCATTTGCCTGTGCTCGCCTCAACAGCACAGAAAAAGGCCCTTCTGCCCAACTTGCCCATGTCAACCAGGATGTCCCATCTACATTAGTCTCATCCGCCCACTTTTGGCCCATATCTTTCAAAACCATTCCAATCCATGCACCTGTCCAGCGTCTTTGTTATAGTACCTGCCTCAACTACCTGCTGACGGAGGAGTCCAAAGGTACTGGAGCGGTGCACCTAGGCCGCCGAGGGGCCGAGAACGCAGCCCGCAAAGTCGGCCTCGGAAGTCCGCTATGGGAACGGACATTCCGGCTCCGGCTGGGCCGCAGTTCCAGAGCCCCGGCCTCAGGGTGGCAAATTCAAACCCACCGATCGGCCATGGAAGTCTCAATGAGGTCGAGATTGGCCGCCTCACCCGGTCTAGGCGCCATGTTTTTGGGGGGACTTCCGGGAGTGCTTTCAAGTGCCCTCCCCTAATATTGTCCCAATTAGAGGAAGTGCCAGACCACCAGTTGCCAGAGGAAGATAAGCAGTTGAACGAACAAGCCATTCAGCACCTCCACATCTGAGCATTTCTAAAGTTTGAGTTTAGTTTATGGTCCTGTGTTCCGATGTACATCCTTTGTTGCATGCTAACCAGTCAGTGGAAAGACAATACATGATTAGCATTAAGCCACCCAGTGTACAGATATATGATAAAGGGAATAACGTGAATAACATTTAGTGCAAGATATAGTCCAGTAAAATCTGATCAAAGATAGTCCAAGGGTCTCCACTGAGGTAGATGGTAGGTCAGGATGGGAGGTTCTCTAGCAGTTGGCAGGGTAGTTCAGTTGTCTGATAACAGCTGGGAAGAAACTGTCCCTTATACCTGTCCTTACAGTTTACACAAGTTTTTTTTTTAAGTTATCCTATTTTGCATGGAAAACAAAGATTCTGGAATTACAATAGTGCAGCACTCACCACACCCTTTTCCCTAAGAGGGAAAATAATAGCCCATTACAGAACGCTAAATGGCAAACAATACAACTCCTAACATTGTCCTGACAAATCTCCCTCTCATGGAAGCAAATCAATGAATATTAAAAATAGAATATAACACAATCAGCATTCATGGGGAAACAGCCACTTCCTTGACTTCTGCAATCTTAATTTTTTGGACCAGAAGGTAGAGTATAAAACAGTACAGGGGAGGTAGGTCGTTGAGGCAGGAACTATTGTAATCTTTAAGAGATATTTGGACAAGTACATCGATAGGATAGATTTAGAGGGATATGGGCCAAACGCAGGCAGGTTGGATTACTGTAGGTTGGGCATGTTGGTCGGTGTGGGCAAGTTGGGCCAAAGAGCTGGTTTCCATGCTGTATGACACTATGACAGTAACAGGCACTCTGGCCCACAAAGATTGTCCCAAACATGATGCCAAAGTAAAATCTCATCTGCTGACACCTGATCCATATCCCTCCATTCCCTGCATATCCATGTGCCTACCTAAAAGCCTCTTCAACACCACTATTGTATCTGCCTCCATCACCGCCCCTGGCTGAGCGTTTCAGGCAATTCTTTTTTTATTTTTTTTATTTTTTATTAGAAGCAAATGTACAAAAGTAGAACAAACGGCATATTAAATTGTACAGATATTGTACAGCTTTAATTTTGACTTTTTAGCTTTGAATTAGAAGAAATGAGAAAGAACAAGAAAGAGAAAAAGTGAGGTGCAAAGATAGGACCCCAAGACTACCAAAGTAGTGTAGCCAGAGAGTGGATAAAAGAAAGAAAGAGAGAAATAGAGAGAAAAAAGAAAAAGAGAGAGAAAAGTGGTGATATACCTGCCTCTCGTCCCTCCCCACCCACCTCACCCAACCCATGGTTAGATTTAAATCCAAAGTTGCATTGCGCCATACCATCCTTGAAAGAAATCGGTGAAGGTTGTCCATATCTTGGAAAAATGATCTGGTTTTTCAGGCTATTCTTTATGTGAAAAAAACTTGCCCCGCACCTCTCCGTTAAAATTTGCCCTTGGGATAAATGGACTCCATGCATTTACCCTATCAATCCCCCTCATGGTTTTATACACCTCTATAATATCACCCCTCAACATCCTGCACTCCAAGGAAAAGAATCCTAGCCTGCCCAGCCTCTCCCTATTGCCCAGGCCCTCGGGTCCTCGCAACATCCCTGTGAATCGTCTCTGCATCTTTCCTGTTTGTACTGCAACAGGGCCCAAAGCACAAGTCGTGGGTTTTTTTCTCCGATGCCTTTCTCGGCCTCTGGATTCCTTGAAGTGCCTAATGTCAGAACCTTGTCAGGAACAGGCACAGTGGCACTGCGGTAGAGTTGCTGTCCCACAGCGCCAGAGACCCAGGTTCAATCCTGATCTCAGGTGCTGTCCGTACGGAGTTACTACGTTCTTCCCGTGTCCACATGGGTCTTCCCTGAGTGCTCCGGTTTCCTCCCAAACTCCAAAAACATGCTGGTTTGTGGATTAATTGAATATGGTAAAGCTTGTAAATTGCCCCTCTTGTGTAGGATAGTGCCAGTGTACAGGGATCACTAGTCGGTGATTAGCGCCTCCTTATAAATTGTTTTTTCTGCAGACAGGAAATGTCATTAGTTACAAAATACCAACAGCTTTAATAATTAAAGGGTAAAAATTATTACTAGCATCACACCCATTTAAAGCTTCTGAATCCTTCTGTCCTTTCTATCGTTTCTTTAAAGATACAGCATGGAAACCAGCCCTTTGGCCCAACAAGCCCACACCGACCATCGATCACCCGTTCACACTAGTTCTATGTGATCCATCTTTCTCATCTACTCCCTACACACTAGGTGCAATTTACACAGTACCAATTAATCTACAAACCCACAAGTCTTTGGGATGTGGGAGGACCTGGAGAAAACCCACGCAGTTACCCTCAATTTCTAGCACCAGATGCAAATTGTCCTGTAGCTCCAGAAATAATTAAGCATGGCTTTGCACTGAATTTTGCTTGTGTGATTAAGCAGTCGTAATAAACTAAAATCAATTATGCACATCGACTTTACCAAACTTTGACGAGTTAAAAGAAAAAGCTCTGAAATGTTGTTAGTGTTTCACAATGCAATAAATTAACCTCCTTTTCAACTGGGGCCAATTGGCAACAGACCGATTGATACAGTGAGCCGTGCCGGCTTACACATCAATAACTGGATCAACGACTTTCATACCAAGTCAGGACATGTCCCGCAATGGGAACATTGCTTGTTCATGCCATTAATCTGGAACAAGTGAAACTTAAATCTTAGTTAAAGTCGGCCATTGTCTAATAACAAAGGGAGTATTATAAATTAATCGAGAGTGATCCGATGGAGATGTACAAAATCATGACATTTTTTCTGTCTCAGTTAGTCTGCCTAGGCCTATGGGATCTCCTGGTTGCAAACCATTTTAACTCCCCTTCCCATTCCCACGGTGACCTTTCTGTCCTGAGCCTCCTCCACTGTCAGAGTGAGGCCACACACAAGCAGGAGGAACAGCACCCCAAATTCTGCTTGGTTGGCTTACAACCTAACGGTATAAACATTGAATTCTCCAAATGTAATAAAACGGAACTGCAGATGCTGGTTAAAACCAAAGATAGACACAAAGTGCAGACTGAAAACATGGACAGGCAACATTTCAGATCGGGACCTTTCTTCAGACTGATTGTTGGGAAGGGTGGGGGGTATTTAGTTTCTACATAAATTCATTCAAACATTCATTATTATTCAGCTTGAAGCATCTGGATTGCCAAAGCTGGTGGGAAGACCAGTAGCAACATGTCAAATCCCACAAGCATTTATAAATAGTGTACAGATCTGAGGCAGATGGAGAACTTCCGTGGACTGCTTCTGCCAGGTATACTGTTTATTGTGTGTTCAAAGTCACTTGAGAAAAGAACAAGTTTAAATTAAAACTTAAAACAAAACTGCATATGCAGAGTTCATGAATTTAATTCAACATGATATATTTTAAATAGCACCAATACACAGTAGTCTGTGAAATATATGGGCTTGGCAGGAAGGCAGAATACTATCTAAATGGCATCAAATTGGAAAAAGGGGAAGTACAATGGGATCTGGGGGTCCTTGTACATCAGTCTATGAAAGTAAGCATGCAGGTACAGCAGGCAGTGAAGGAAAGCGAATGGCATGTTGGCCTTTATAACAAGAGGAATCTAATATAGGAGCAAAGAGGTCCTTCTGCAGTTGTACAGAGCCCTAGTGAGACCACACCTGGAGTATTGTGTGCAGTTTTGGTCCCTTAATTTGAGGAAGGACATTCTTGCTATTGAGGGAGTGCAGCGTAGGTTTTACAAGGTTAATTCCCAGGATGGTGGGACTGTCATATGCTGAGGGAATGGAGCAGCTGGGCGTGTACTCTCCGAAGTTTAGAAGGAGGAGAGGGGATATCTCATTGAAACATATAAGATTGTTAAGGGCTTGGACACGCTAGAGGCAGAAAACATGTTCCCGATGTTGGCGGAGTCCAGAACCAGGGGCCACAGTTTAAGAATAAGGAGTAAACCATTTAGAACAGAGACGAGGAAACACTTTTTCTCACAGAGAGTGGTGAGTGTGGAATTCTCTTCCTCAGAGGGCGGTGGAGGCAGGTTCTCTGGATGCTTTCAATAGAGAGCTAGATAGGGCTCTTAAAAATAGTGGAGTCAGGGGATATGGGGAGAAGGCAGGAACGGGGTACTGATTGGGGATGATCAGCCATGATCACATTGAATGGCGGTGCTGGCTCGAACGGCCAAATGGCCTACTCCTGCACTTATTGCCTATTGACCCCAAGATCCGTCTCTGTACATTAATGCAGTTAAGGGTGTAGGGTGGAGGTAGATACAACAGTGGCATATCAGAGGGTTTTAACCCAATTAAAAGCCACTGTTGTGTCTGCCTCCACCACCACTCCTGGCAGCACGTTCCAGCTATCTACCATCCACTGCGTTAAAAAAAACACTTGTTTCTGTGCTGCACAGCTCTGCAACTCTATTCCATCAATGAATTTAGATGTGAAGGTTTAAAAAAATGACCGTGGTAGGTTAGAAGATTGTGAGGGAGTACGTCGTTAGCTTGTGGGAGGAGGGTTCAGTGAGGTAGTGGCCATGGGCAAGAGGCCGTTTCTGAACCTGGTGAAACAGAACAGCTTCTTCCCCTCTGTTGTTGGACTTCTGAATAGCCTTCCATAAGCTCGGGTACAGTCTGATTCACCTCTACCCCATTGATGTCATTGGACTAATGTGTAGGGAGTGGATGAGAAAGTGGGATAACATTTTAACTGGGATTACTTTCAATTTAATTCCAAGATGGCGCCCAACCCAGGTGACTGTTTGTGTGCTGGTCATAAAAGTGGATCAGCAATCACGCATTATAATCGCTCCACTCTTTTAAATCTCTCCTCCTGCTGCAACATTTCTCATTTTAACTATTCTATTCATGTTATTCCCTCTATCACGTATATGTACACTGTAAATGGCTTGATTGTAATCATATGGCATGCAACAAAAGCTTTTCACTGTACCTCGGTGCACGGAACAACAAATAAACTAAATTAAATTCAACAGCCTGTGAACAGCAGTTAGCCAGTTCAGAAGCTCTATGTTTACATATTTCTACACAGACAGTCTGGACACCCTGACTCCGATGTAAGAGGATAACTGCACTTGTCACAAAATATGGCTGATTGTGGTATCCTGTTTAAAGTTCACTCTTACTACAGTTGCATATTCAGCAACCCCTCCCCCCCTCCCTTCTCTACCCTGTACCCCACCTGGACACAGCCAGTTCTCCAACTATCCCACCCCCCCCCCCCCCCCCCACCCTCTCTGCCCCCTTCCACCGATATCCCTCCCTCCAGCTTTACATTTCACTCCTCCTCTTCTCTCCTTATCTGACACCCTTTTGTCTCATTTTCACCTCCAACCTTTGTCACATATTCCACCCAACTGCCAATCACCCTTCCCCCTCACCTGTATCCACCCATCGTTTGTGTAGGAAGAATCTGCAGATGCTGGTTTATTCGGAAGATGCTGGAGTAACTCAGTGAGTCAGGCAGCATCTCTGGAGAAAGCGAATGGGTGACGTTTTGCGTCGGAACCCTTCTTCAGACTGGCAGTCTATTCCCACCCTATTCATGTTCTCCAGAGATGCTGCGTGACCCACTGAGTTACTCCAGCATTTTGTGTCCATCCACCCATCACTTGCCAGGCTTTGTCCCACCCCCACCTCTCTTTTCCAGCTTTCAGAGTACTGGAGTAACTCAGCAGGTCAGGCAGCATCTCTGGAGAACATGGATAGGTGACATTTTGGGTCGGGACCTTTCTTCAGACACACACTCTCTCTCTCTCTCCCCCTCCTCTCTATCTCGCTCAACTAATCATTAGTTACAATAATATTTCACCTCCCACCCCCTTGCATCTCTTATCTGCTTATTTATAGTTTTAAATAAAGGCAGTGGAAATTTATTGTGGAGCATTCGGTTATTCTGTGCTTCATTTAGAACAAAGAAAGCTTTTGTTTTGAATAAAAGCCACGGTGATATTTTTCTTTCAAACTTCCTCTTAATTATAGATTATTTCTTAAATTATTTATTAAATAAACCGATCAATGGCAGCTTGCTTTGTGCTGATCCAGTGAAAAGGACAGAATGAAGTAGCGTGTGGAATATAGAAACAAAGAACCGCTGATACTGGCTTACAAAAAAAGACAAAGTGCTGGAGTAACTCAGCGGGTCAGGCAGCATCTCTGGAGAACATGGCGAGGTGACGCTTTGGGTCGGGACCCTTCTTCAGACACTCTCGCTCTCTCTCACATCTAAATATCAGCCCTTTTCCCCCAGTACTTCCCCTACTTGCAACATTGTGCTTGCGTGTCACAGACTCTTTAGCCAAAGACCTTGACAGGAACTTAGGAGAAAAACATCCTCTTGTTTTACACCCTCATTATGGATCTTTCACCTTCATGTAAATTAATGCTATGTTTTGCCTATTGTTATGTGAGACTGAAAATTAATTTACATTTGATGCAATAGTTGCATTACAGTTCCTCGAATCCTGGGCAACATCCTCATAAATCATCTGGACTAAAACACAAAACATAAAGTGGGAAAGGTTTTCGTGTGAGAAATGTCTTCGCTTTGTTCAAGAAATAAAACACATTCATCGCACTGAAGAAACCGTGAAGATTGCTTGCAAGTAAAAATGTCACCTTCAGTGGAGCCAGAGAGTCGGAGTCAGACAGCTTGGGAACAGGTCCAACTTGGTACAACTTGAAACAGGCCCAACTTGCCCACACCAAACAATGTGCCCCATCTACACTAGTCCCACCTGCCTGCATTTGGTCCATATCCCTCTAAACCTATCCATTTCATGTACTTGTGTAAATGTTCTTTAAACGTTGTGATAGTACCTGCCTCAACCACCGCCTCTGGCAGCTCGTTCCATACACCCACCACCCATTGAGTGAAAACCTTTTTGTACCCTTTAACATACCCCATTTATATGTAACGTCAGTAGTTCATGCCCATGATATTTTCAAATGTTTAAAGGATAAAAATGCAGACAACCAAGTAAATGACATTAACTGCCACTAGCAAAACATGCCATGGTCCTTTAAACATGTTTTAATCACATATTTGTTAGTTTAGCCATATCATGTGTTCAGCTACAATAACTATGTAGAAACAAGGTGCTGCAGATGCTGGTTTACACAAAAGGGCGCTGAAGTGCTCTCAGCGGGTGCACTCTCTGGAGAACAACGATGGGTGACGTTTCCTTTGGTCGCAGTAAATTTGCATTTCGACTCAACTTGATTGGATCTGAAGAAGGGTGCCAGACATAACAGTTTCCCTCTCCATGTCTTCCCTGCCTGACCTGCTGTCCCAGATTCAGTAATTAAATATAAATGGTACCTTCTCCAGCAGTTTCGTATAGATAGCGGCGACGCAGTGGTGCAGCAGCAGTTTCTGCGCAGCGCCAAAGAGCCGGGTTCGATCCTGACTACGGGTGCTGCCTGTATGGAGTTTGCACGTACTCCCTGTGACCGCGTGGGTTTTCTCCGGGTGCTCTCCGGTTTCGTCACATACTCCAAAGATACATGTGCGGGTTTGTAGGTTGATTGCCCTCTTGGTCAAATTGTCCCTAGTGTATAGTAGTGCTAGAATGGGTGAGCGCGGAAATGGGCTATAACATAGAACTAGTGCAATGATCAGATTAGTCTTGCATCCGGCAATCAGACTGACTAAACGACAAAAACTTATATGTTTAATTAAAAATAAGTTTGTTTCGTTTAGTTCACTGTCTGAGATGCTGCACGGAACTTAATCCTGACATTGCACTACTTTTAATACTGGGGGAAATTGGAATTAACTTACAAACCCGCACATCTTTGAGATGTGGGAGGAAACCGGAGAGCACGGAAACCCACGCGGTCAGGGAGTACATGCCTCTTACCCAGCACATAGTCAGAGAATCCGGATCTTTGGCGCTGCGGGGCACCTACCGCTGCTCCACTGATCGTCCCGTACTCTAAAGCTGCTGGACTTAACTTAATGAGTATATCTTTGGGACATAGCACAGCATATTTAGTTACGAAATGCAAATTACTGCACAAAAGGACACAAAGTGCTGAGTAACTCAGCGGGTTCAGGCAGCAATCTCTGGAGAACATGGACACGTGACGTTTCGGGTGGGACAGATTCAAGAAGGTTTGGGAGTCTGAAGAAACGTCACCCATCCATGTTCTCCAGACATGCTGCCTGACCTGCTGAGTTACTCCAGCACTTTATGTCCTTTTAAAAGCAGATATGTTTTTTATTAAATATATGTTTGCTATGTCAGGATTAGTCATATAGCAATCAGATACAGTAACAAAATACAAATGTGTTTTTTTACTAAGCGCATGTAAGATGGTTTATCACCATTGTTGAAAAACCCACACCCTACAATTAAGTCAGAAGAAGGGTCCCGACCGGGAACGTCACCTATCCATGTTCTCCAGAGATGCTGCCAGACCCACTGTTACTCCAGCACTTTGTGTCCTTTTGTGTAAACTTGTATCTGCAGTAGCTTATCTCCATTAATTAACACTGGCCATTTATTTCTCGTTTTATTCACTCTTACAATACTTTAATAATCTGCAAATTTTGCAGTCTTATAGGCAAAGATATTAAGCTAAAAATAGCATTATGACTATCAATACTCGCTCATGTTAAAGATACTTTTATTTGTAAACCAGCAACTGCAGTACATTGCTATTGAGGGAGTGCAGCGTAGGTTTACAAGGTTAATTCCCGGGATGGCGGGACTGTCATATGCTGTGAGATTGGAGCAGCTGGGCTTGTACACTCTGGAGTTTAGAAGGATGAGAGGGTATCTCATTGAAACAGATAAGATTGTTAAGGGCTTGGACACACTAGAGGCAGGGAACATATTCCCGATGTTGGGGGAGTCCAGAACCAGGGGCCACAGTTTAAGAATAAGGAGTAAGCCATTTAGAACAGAGATGAGGAAACACTTTTTCTCACAGAGAGTGGTGAGTCTGTGGAATTATCTGCCTCAGAGGGCGGTGGATGCAGGTTCTCTGGATGCTTTCAAGAGAGAGCTAGATAGGGTCTTAAAAATAGCGGAGTCAGGGGATATGGGGAGAAGGCAGGAACGGGATACTGATTGGGGATGATCAGCCATGATCACATTAAATGGCGGTGCTGGCTCGAAGGACCGAATGGCCTACTCCTGCACCTATTGTCTATTGTTTCTACCCTGTAATTAGTTTAGTTTACTTTAGTTTAGAGATAGAGTGTGGAAACAGGCCCTATAGCCCACCAAGTCTGCGCCGACCGGTGATCACCCTGTAAGCTAAAACTGTCACACTAGGGACAATTTATAATTTTACCAAAGCCAATTAACCTACAAGCTTGGACGTCTTTGGAGTCTGGGGGTAAACAGGAACACACGGAGAATACCCACATTGCCACTGAGAGAACGTACAAACTCCGTACAGGAAACTTGTCCCACACATCTCCTTTAAACCTTGCCCCTCTCATCGGGATATTATTTCCAGCACCTTCAAGGTCGGCTGTAGGAGGCGCCCCCCGGGGCACAGGGGCAGTCGGGCGAGGAGGGGGACGTCGGGTCACGGGCCTGCAGGCTTCCTGGATCACGGGCATTCTGGGACTTCCAACATGTGATCAGGACTTTGGACTTTTCTGCTTTTTTTTTAAATTATGAACAGCGCGAAATTGTGACGACTGCGTTTGTGGTCTTGCAAAATAATTTCACTGTGCTGTGCATACGTGACAATAAAGAACCAGTGAACCATTAATGCCTTCTAGTATTTGATATTTCTATCCTGGGATAAAGGTTCTGACTGTCTACCCTATCCATGCCTCTCAGGCTGAAGCAGCAGCCAGGCTCAGGGTTGAACCTGTGCCTTAGACCTTGTGTGGCAGCAGCTCTAACAGTTGCGTTACTGCACCACCCAACAATACTGTTCTGGTTCAGTTTAGTTAGAGATACAGTGTGGAAACAGCCCCTTCGGACCACTGAGTCCATGCCGACCAGCGATCCCAGCACATTAACACTATCCTACACACACACTAGGGACAATTTACAAATTTACCAAAGCCAATTAGACTACAAACCTGTTTGCCTTTGGAGTGTGGAAGGAAACTGGAGCACACAAAGAAAACCCATGCAGGTCAGGCGGAGAACGTACAAACTTTGTACAGACAACACACGTAGTCAGGATCGAACCGTGGTCTCTAGCGCTGTAAGGCAGCAACTCTACCGTTGCCCCACCGTGCTGCCCTGTTCTGCAGTTATAGTATATTTCCTGTCTCTATATATAGTTCATGTCTGAGTGAACAACACGAGCCAGGTGTGCCATCTGGTTTCAACAATAACCAACATGGAGAAACAACACACTTCATTGCATATCTTTCACGTAATCATTCACTAACTACGACCCTTCCTTCCTAATCAGTGCAGCCTACGACCAAACCAGTCCGACAGTTTCAATTTCAATGCTTTCTTACCGTGACCACACATCATACTTGCCCGTTAAACGGCAGCACGACAAACAGACTCTGCGTCTCAGTAGGGAACCAGCAAGCCTCAAAGTTGCCCTGTCAGAAGAGTCCCACAGTCTCGGGGGAATCCAGCAATCTCAAAGCGCAAATACATCGCTGAACAGAGACATCACCCAGCACGGTCACACCCAAATTGACTTAAAATAAAGTAAGCTGGCTTGAAAAGATAACAATATCTATGATTCACTTGGCCGTAAGAATTCAACTAAATTACATAGTGGATGGGATAAAGGGAATAGCACTGCAGAATGATTTATGCATCTGTACAATGCCGAGAGATCAATTAAAGGCAGGTCTAAAGACCAACTTCAAGCGACAATGATTAATTTCAGGCCATCTGCAACCTTAAAAACATTTTTGAAAAAGTTTCTCGTTATTTGCACATTTAAAATCTTTCTCGCTCATTTTTAGCAATCCACCTCTTCTAACTCTGCCTTCACCACCTCTGCCCTGCCCAACCCACCCACAGCAACTCACCAAAGGAAGTTTAAATAAATACATACAGATACTTCAGATTCTTTATAGATAACTTTCTTTGTGTGAAAGCTTTCACACAAGGCAAGACGGAATTACTGCACTGACAATGTCAAGAGGGTTTAATTGTCATATGTACCGGCAACTGAACAACGAAATTCTTACATGCAGCAGCTCAACAGACCCGTAAACACAATACTCACAGATAAATACACAATATTTTTTCAAATTTAATAAGTACAAAAACCAAAGTCCTGCGCACAATCAAAGACAGTCTTGTGAAGTTAATAATGACTGAGGTTATTGTTGTGCAGTGTTCAAGAGCATGATGGTTGTTGGGAAGAAGCTATTTTTGATCCTGGAGGTCACGGTTTCCAGACTCATGAACCTTCTTCCCGATGGTAGCAGCGAGATGAGAGGGCGGCCAGGGTAAGGTATACTACAATTAGTGACTGGAGAAGCTACGATTATATATCGATGTTTGCTTAATAAATGTACCAACTAGCTTAAAGTTATTGATGCAAATTCAGTTTTTAAATGTTTTAACATTCTGAAGTAACAATCTTAATCAGCAAGTTGCCCTTCTAAAGAAACCAAGTGTTAGTAATGTTTACCTTTGGGCTTCTTTACTGTTAAACCAGAACCTCCTTTGTTAAAGCTCAGAGTCTGTCTCGGTGCACAGCGGCAAAGAGGAAATGATTACAGAGCCGCCAGTCCAGCTGACACATTGTGTAAACTCCTCCCTCATCAAGATGTCACGCTGACAACAGTACTTCCTTCTCGTTGGACATCCACTTTTTTAAAAAACGTTTAGTTTTGGGATACAGCACGGAAGCAGGCCCTTCGGACCACTGAGTCCGCGCCGACCTGCGATCCCCACACAACCACACTATCCTACACACTAGGGACAACTTTCAATTCTTATTTACAAAGCCAATTTTACTAAACCAATTAGCCTACAAACTAGCATGGCATTGGAGTGAGGGAGGAAACTGGAGCACCCGGAGAAAACCCATCGATTCCATCAACACTTCATGCTGTCTCTGGAAAAGCAGCCAACATAATCAAAGTCAAAGACTTGTCCCACCCCGGTCATTCCTTCTTTTCCACGCTCCCTTCCGGCAGAAGATACAGATGCTTGAAAGCATCTCAGACTCAGGATCAGCTTCTTCCCCCCTTCTGAGTAGTCCCTTCCATAAGCTAGGGCACTGTTCGATTCCCCGCTACCCCAATGCGGACATTGGACTTTGTCTATGAACTGATGCGCTACAATGCTGAGAACTATATTCTGCACTCTGTATCTTCCCCTTTGCTCTACCTATTGTACTTGAGATTAACTTGATTGTATTTATGTATAGTATAATCTGATCTGATTGGATAGCATGCAGAACAAAGCTTTTCACTGTACCTCAGTACATGTAACAATAATAAACTTAGACCTAAACTTAAACCATATCGTGGAGGAAGGAAAACTGCAAATACACAAAATATACACAGTGTTGGAGTTACTCAACATCTCTGGAGAAAAGGAATAAGTGACGGTTCGGGTCTTTGAAAAGGTTAGATGCTTTTAAATATATAAAAGATATATAATGGAATCTTGGACTAGGTTGTATAGGGCTCTGGTAAGACCACATCTGGAGTATTGTGTACAGTTTTGGTCTCCTAATTTGCGGAAGGATATCCTTGTGATTGAGGCAGTGCAGCATAGGTTCACGAGATTGATCCCTGGGATGGCGGGACTGTCATATGAGGACAGATTGAAAAGACTGGGCTTGTATTCACTGGAGTTTAGAGGGATGAGGGGACATCTTATAGAAACATATAAAATTATAAAAGGACTGGACAGGCTAGATGCAGGAAAAAATGTTCCCAATGTCGGGCGAATCCAGAACCAGGGGCCACAGTCTTAGAATAAAGGGGAGGCCATTTAAGACTGAGGTGAGAAAAAACTTTTTCACCCGGAGAGTTGTGAATTTGTGGAATTCCCTGCCACAGAGGGCAGTGGAGGCCAAATCACTGGATGGATTTAAGAGAGAGTTAGATAGAGCTCTAGGGGCTAGTGGAATCAAGGGATATGGGGAGAAGGCAGACACAGGTTATTGATTGGGGACGATCAGCCATGATCACAATGAATGGCAGTGCTGGCTCGAAGGGCCGAATGGCCCTCTCCTGCAGCTATTTTGTATGTTTCTATAGCTTATATTTCATCTCAAGCAGGCCTTTTTCGGTGGATTGATGAGGGACAAGCCCAGGCTTGCCTCAAGTTGCTGTGAATTGAGACAATGACCGATGCCTTTCAAAATGCATCTACCAATTGATGAGAGAGAGAAGTCCAGACTTATCTCAGTGATGTATAATGAGATAATGACCGATGCCTTTGAAAAGTCTTCCCTTGAAAGTACCAGCTGATAAGATGCCTTTGAAACTACTAATTGACAAGAGACGAGCTCAGACACATCCTGTGGCAATGTGTATCTCTGACCATGACTAACATCTTTGGAACGTGACCAAGTGACAAACACACTGTATAAAATATCATGCAATTCTTTGTTTATTGAAGTGGTGACACGAGGAAAGTCAAGTGTCTGCGTTGCTTACTTGACTGGAGTATCCTCGTCACTTCCATCGGCCGATGATCAGTAAAGTTTGAGTTGGTCTACCTAACGTTTTTGTGAGTTGTCTGTTTATTACGAAGTGAACCTTATCAGCTTCAGACAAATAGTTTAAAGTCACCTTGACCTCTCAACAGTTTATAGTTTAGATTTTGTTTAGAGATACAGCACAGAAACAGGCCCTTCGACCCACCGAGTCCATGCCGACCGGTGATTCCCGCACACTAACACCATCCTACACACTAGGAACTATTTTGTTTTACATTTACCAAGCCAATTAACCTACAAACCTGTACGACTTTGGAGTATGGGATGAAACCGAAGATCTCGGCGACAATCCAGGCTGGTCACGGGGAGAATGTAAAACTCCGTACAGACAGCACCCGTGTCTCCGGTGCTGCAAGCGCTGTAAGGCAGCAACTCTACTGCTGCGCCACTGTGCTGCCCTAAAAGCAAATGGGAGCAAAAGCAAAAAGCTGCTTGACCTGCAGTTATTCCAGCATTTTGTGTCTATCTTCTTAAACCTCATCCAATGGGCACATGACTGAAATATTCACGCCTTGTTTCCTGATGAGTAAATCAACAGAAAGAAACAGAAACTAAGTGCACTTGAGCAAACAGAATCGGCATGGTATATTAGACAGGTGAACCGTGCAGCTGTTGAGAGGCTGAGATCAAAGTGCAGGACTCGTAACCCAATATTCACAGGTACTTTGGAGAAAATGGGAAGTAGAAAGAAAAGGGAGTGGGGGAGGGAGCCCTGTTGATCAAATAACCTGTTGTAGTGTTGAGGATGGATGATGTATTTGGGAGATCAAACTGAATTTATTTAATTAGAATTAATGAAAGGCCGTAGAGCTATTACGCTCTGTCGTATAAATAGTAGACTAGAGGAACAGAGAAAAAAAGTCGTTGTAAGTAGTAGAAATTAGAACAGAGGAGGTAGTTGAAACAGGTACAATAACAACATTTAAAAGAGATATGTGGATAGGAAAGGTACATGGACAGGGATAAGGTTTAGAGAGATATGGGTCAAACACAAGCAAATGGGATAAGCTAAGTTGAAGTGTCTTGGTCGGCATGGACGAGTTGGGATGAAGGGCCAGTTTCTGCGCTGTATGACTATGACTAAGTATATTATCACTCTGAGAAAATAATGTGACCTTTCGGGTCCAGACCTTCTCAAGGAGGAATTTCTTTAGCCAGAGGGTGGTGAACATGTGGAATTCATTGCCACCGACGGCTGTGGAAGCCAAGTCAATGGATATTTTTAAAGCAGAGATTGATAGGTTCCTGATTAGTAAGAGTGGCAAAGGTTACGGGGAGAAGGCAGGAGAATGGGGTTGAGAGGGTAAGATAGATCAGCCGTGAATGAATGGTGGAGTTGACTCAATGGACTGAATGGCCTAATTTTGTTCCTATATCTTCTGGTCGTAAGGAACTGAAACGTCTGTGATCCATGTCCTCCAGAGACACTGCGTGACCCGCCGAGTTACTCTTTGTGTTCTGCACATGATTGCAGCGTCTGGAGTTCCTTATTCCCTTGTCCCCTTCATGGCAGGTCTTAAGGCTTGATGAGGCTGGATCTGGAAGTGTTTGTGGATGGGAGTGTGTGGTCTCAATGTTGTAGAGACAGGCATTGTGAGACTAGTGCTCCCACACCACTGGGGCAACAAATAAATCCTAAAACACACCTGAAACAAGGCGACTGTACACAAAAGGCTGGAGAAACTCAGCGGGTGCAGCAGCATCTAAGGAGCGAAGGAGATGGGCGACGTTTCGGGTCGAGACCCTTCTTCAGACTGGTCAGGGATCAGGGAAACGAGAGATATAGATGGTGATGTGGAGAGATAAAGAACAATGAATGAAAGATATGCAAAAAAGTATCGATGATAAAGGGACCAAGCCATTGTAAGCTGTTTGTGGTGTGAAAATGAGAAACTAGCGTCGACTAGAGTGGGGGAGGGAGATAGAGAGAGAGGGAATGCCAGGGCCCGAGGGCTGAGGGAGAGGTTGGAAGGGGAGGAGACAGCAAGGGTTAACAGAATTGAGAAAATTCAATGTTCAAGCCCAGAGGATGCAGACTCCCCAAGTGGAATATGAGGTTCTGTTCCTCCAACTTGCGGTGTTGCTCACTCTGGCCGTGGAGGAGGCCCAGGACCGAGAGGTCGGATACGGAATGGGAGGGGGACTCTTGTGTACTGCCTCAGTGTGGTTTCCCATCTCATCTCTTATAATTAGTATGATTGTGCCTCATTTAGTTTAGAGAAACAGTGGAAGTAGGCCCTTCAACCGAATGAGTCTGCGCAGATCAGCAATTACCCATACACTCGTTCTATCCTACACACTAGGGCCAATTTACAGAAACCAAATAACTTACAAACCAGCACCTCTTTACAGTCTGGTAGGAAACCAGAACACCCTGAGAACCCGGAGAAAACCCACGCGGTCACGGGGAGAATGTGCAAACTCCACAGAGACAGCACTCGCAGTCAGGATCAAACCCGGGTCTCTGGCACAGTGAGGCAGCAGCTCTACTGCTGCACCACACTAATATATCAGATTGCCACTGAACTGCATGAAAAAAAATACTTTCACTGTACTTCAGTACACGTGACATTAAAGTTCCATTGAACCATATTCGCATTATTAATTTACATTCTTTTCTCTTACGATGTATAATTACATAAGACCGTTATTTTCATACACAGTATCCCTACAAACAGAACCCCATGTTGTTAAGCATTGTGTGAATGATCTAGCCGAGCAGTGAACACAGTCTCCTACTCGGTTACAGTCTATAACTGTGACGACATCACTTGGAAAGAATGCTTAATGCCGCAAGTTACATTGAAAACACAAGTAACTGCAGATGTCGGAATTTATTCCCCCAGCATATTATTTAATTCATACTACATCTAACATCTATTCATTGTCTGTGGAACTGGTGCGCTACAATGCTGAGAACTGTATTCCGCACTCTGTATCTTCCCCTTTGGTCTACACTTCACGCTGCCTCAACAAGGCCACCAGCGTAATCAAGGACCAGTCTCACCCTGGTCGTTCCTTCTTCTCCCCTCTCCACTCAGGTAAGAAATACAGAAGTGTGAAAACGCAGATGCAGGGACAGTTTATTCCCAGCTGTTATCAGGCAACTGAACTGTCCTCTCACCATCTAGAAAGCGGTCCTGACCTCCCATCTACCTTATTGGAGACCTTTGGACTACCTTTAATCAGAGAGAAGGAGTGGGTGACGTTTCGAAACGTCAACCATTCCTTCTGTCCAGAGATGCTGCCTGTCCCGCTGAGTTACTCCAGTATTTAATGTGTACCTTAGATTTAAACCAGCATCAGCAGTTCTTTCCGACACTATCTTCAATCGGACTTTACCTTGCACTAAACATTATACCCTTTATTCTGTATCTGTACACTGTGGATGGCTTAATTGTAATCTTTTTTTTGTCATTTCTCACAACAATAAGCATTTCACTGTACCTCGGCATATGTGATAACAACAAATTAAACTAAACTGTTGTGCTCGAGGATTGTATTTATGCATAGTCAGGGCTCTCACTTAGCTTTTTTTCCCTGTTACCAGCCGGGCAACCTCGGCAGCTTTTTAGGTTGCCAAATGACAGTTTAGGTGGTCATTTAAGATGGCTAGCATGACGCGTGCGATAATGTGCTCGGACGAAGTGCACAGTTACCAGTCAGAATTATGCTCAATGAAGCATTCACATATTATTTCTGCTTCAAATAAAATCACAAACTAAACATATTCACCAATCAAGACATGATATATACCACAATGACATGCAGCAAAATTATCATACAGTATCTCAACTCTTTTTACACATTGCAATTAATGCAATTTCTATTATTTCTTCCCACTTCCAAACAAAAATGTGGTTGGATTTTTCAGTGTATGATCAACCTGTGTCAATAAAACCTGGACCATGGTAACATATACAGTGGCTTGCAAAAGTATTCATACCCCTTGAACTTTTCCACATTTTGTCACGTTACAACCACAAATGTAAATGTATTTTATTGGGATTTTATGTGATAGACCAACACAAAGTGGTGCATAATTGTGAAGTGGAAGGAAAATGATACATGGTTTCCAAATTTTATTACAAATAAAAAACTGAAAAGTGTGGCTTGCAAAAGTATTCAGCCCCCATGAGACAATACTTTGTAGAACCACCTTTCGCTGCAATTACAGCTGCAAGTCTTTTGGGGTATGTCTCTACCAGCTTTGCACATCTAGAGACTGAAATTGTTGCCCATTCTTCTTTGCAAAATAGCTCAAGCTCAGTCGGATTGGATGGAGAGCGTCTGTGAACAGCATTTTTCAAGTCTTGCCAGAGATCCTCAATTGGATTTAGGTCTGGACTTTGACTGGGCCATTCTAACACATGAACATGCTTTGATCTAAATCATTCCATTGTAGCTCTGGCTGTATGTTTAGGGTTGTTGTCCTGCTGGAAGGTGAACCTCCGCCCCAGTCTCAAGTCTTTTGCAACAGGTTTTCTTCCAAGATTGCCCTGTATTTGGATCCATCCATCTTCCCATCAACACTGACCAGCTTCCCTGTCCCTGCTGAAGAAAAGCATCCCAACAGCATGATGCTGCCACCACCATGTTTCACAGTGGGGATGGTGTGTTCAGGGTGATGTGCAGTGTTAGTTTTCCACCACACATAGCGTTTTGCATTTATGCCAAAAACTTCAATTTTGGTCTCATCAGACCAGAGCACCTTCCTCCACATGTTTGCTGTGTCCCCCACATTGTGGCAAACTGCAAACGGGACTTCTTATGGCTTTGTTTCAACAATGGCTTTCTTCTTGCCACTCTTCCATAAAGGCCGGATTTGTGGCGTGCACGACTAATAGTTGGCCTACGGACAGAATTTCCCACCTGAGCTGTGGATCTCTGCAGCGCCTCCAGAGTTACTATGGGCCTCTTGGCTGCTTCTCTGATCAATGCTCTCCTTGCCCGGCCTGTCAGTTTAGGTGGACGGCCATGTCTTGGTAGGTTTGCAGTTGTGCCATACTCTTTCCATTTTCGGATGATGGATTGAACAGTGCTCCGTGAGATGTTCAAAGCTTGGGATATTTTTTTATAACCTAACCCTGCTTTAAACTTCTCCACAACTTTATCCCTGACAAGTCTGGTGTGTTTCTTGGGCTTCATGATGCCCAAGGAACATTGTTTGTTCACTAATGTTCTCTAACAAACCTCTGAGGCCTTCACAGAACAGCTGTATTTATACTGAGATTAGATTACACACAAGTGGACTCTATTTACTAATTAGGTGACTTCTGAAGGCAATTGGTTGCACTGGATTTCATTTAGGGATATCAGAGTAAAGGGGGCTGAATACTTTTGCACACCACACTTTTCAGTTTTTTATTAGTAAAAAGATTTGAAAACCATGTATCATTTTCCTTCCACTTCACAATTATGCGCCACTTTGTGTTAGTCTATCACATAAAATCCTAATAAAATACATTTACGTTTGTGGTTGTAACGTGACAAAATGTGGAAAAGTTCAAGGGGTATGAATACTTTTGCAAGCCAATGTATATGCTTAACCATGCACACTACAGATTGATGCAAGCATGTTTTCTGTGAAGGACCGAAAATTATGACATGGCCATAGCATGGGTCGTTATTGCTATTGGTACAAAAACACTCTGGCTTCCCACATAATTTATCCATAACAAAATATACAGGTTGCATGGAAATTTCTAAAGGCATTTTATGATAATACCTGTTAAAACCGACTATACCCATCTGACAGGTTAAACATTACATCAACTGACAAGAGATGGCCAAAGGACATAAATGCAGCAAATGTTCTTTTGGTAATATGTCTAAAGGTGTCAAGATGCCACATTACCGGGAATTCCGATTAGATGTACGTGTTGTGAACAGCAATGAAGATACCCAATTTGTAAGCATCAGATTTTTTTTTAAATTGTTGATAAACGCTGTTTAAAATTTTTTTTTTTAATTTCAACTGAAATATCTCCTGACCAAATTTGTGATGTATATGGCCGATAAATCCAACGTATAGTTGTGAATGTTGCTCATTAAATAACTACAGTACTGATACTCCATATTAAGAGTATTGATTTGCCGTTAAAATGAATTATGTATTAACATGTCAACAGTAGCAGTGACAATCGAACACTGCGGTTTTAATGTTTCACGTGTTCACAATTTAATTAATCCATCTTTATGAATTAAAACAAATAATAACATTGGGAATTGAAACACATTTGATTGCATTCCGTTATCAAACATAGTCAATGTTCGCTCTGAAGACATTTCCAGCACAATAGGGTCGGGAGAGGGGGGTGTGTGTGAATCAGTGTGGGGTGGATAGATGGCGGGGGGGGGGGGGGGGGGGGGGGGGGGGGGGGGTTTGAGAAGGCAATCGGTGCGGATTGGATGGGTTGAGGCAGGGGAATTAGTGTGTGTTGGTTGAAGTAGGTAAAATTGTGAGGGGAGAGTGCGTGGGATGTCAGTGGGGTTGAATGGGGGGGGATCAGTACGGGATGGACGGGGGATCAGTACGGGATGGATGGGGGATCAGTACAGGATGAATGGGGGTAGACAAAAATGCTGGAGAAACTCAGCAAATGAGGCAGCATCTAAGGAGCGATGGAAATAGGCAAAGTTTCGGGTCGAGGCCCTTCTTCAGACTGTTCCCCCCATTCTTCTTGAATGGGTGGGGGGGGGGGGTGGGGGGGGGGGGGGGGGTCAGCGCAGGATGAATGGGCAAACTCAGGACAGGATGAATGGGGGGGGGATCGGTAAAGTGTGGATCGGAGGGTCATGCAGGATGAATTGGTGGTTCACTACAGGATGGATGGGGATCACTGTGGGATGAATGGGGGTCATAGTACAGGATGGACGGAGGGATCACTACAGGATGGATGGGGATCTCTATGGGATGAATGGAGGGCATAGTGCAGGATGGATGGAGGGATCACTAAAGGATGAACGAGCGGATCAGTACAGGATGAATGGGTAGTTCAGTAAAAGATGAATGGGTAGATAAGGATAGATGGGGGTGGGGAATCGGTGCAGGATAAATGGAGGGGGGGTCAGTATGGGAGGATCAGTATAGGATGGATGGGGGGGACCAGTGCAGGATGAATGAGGGGAGCAGTGCAGGATGGATGGGAAGGGGGGGGTCAGTACAGGATAAATTGGGGGATGAGTGTGGATTGATGGGGGGTGGCAGGAGAATCAATGCGAGGTGGATAGAGAGATCAGTGCAGGATGAATAGATGGGGGGGGGTAGATGAGGAGGAGAGTTCATGGGATGTCAGTGAGGACTGAATAGAGGCAGGAATGGGGATCAGTGCGGGATGGAGAGGGGGGAGGGGGAGGGGAGGGGGAGGTGGCGGGGGAGGGGGGGGAGAGGGGGAGAGGAGGGGGAGAGAGAGAGAGATGGATCGATCCTCGGACAACACCAGCATCATCGCTGCCTTGGCCATCCCTGTCCACCGCAAAGTGCCGCCACGAAGGGGGAGGCAGTTGGGATCTCCTCACCCCCATCTTCCCTACCACCGCCAACCAACAGGAAGGTGCGGGGCCGAGTGGTGCAGATGCTTCAGACGGCGGAAGGAGGCCTCCCCTGGCCTCCCGCCCTCCTCGCGTGCGGGAGGGTTTGTTTTGAAAGCGCCGTTGGCGGAGTGGCAGGCAGCGGCCGCTATCAGGGCGGGCGGGGTGCGGGAGGAGGAGGAGATGGAGCCGCCGCCGTCGCCGCTGCTGCTCTGCGGGGCCCGTCATTTGCTCCGACCCTCCGTCACGCCACACCTGCCATCTTTCCCACGCATTACAGCCGTCGCCGACACAAAACGTCACGTTCCTTTTTTCCAGAGATGCTGCCTGACCCGCTGAGTTACTCCAGTTTTTTGTGTCTATCTTCGGTATAAACCAGTGTCTGCGTTGCCAAGCCGGGCAAAATGACTCGGTGATTAGGTCGCCTGGCGGCACTTTGGGTGGTCATTGGCACCCGGGCCCTGATAGTATTATCTGTTCCATTTGGATAGCATGCAAAACAAAAGTTCTTCACTGGATCTAGGTACACGTGACAATAAAAAATCTAAATCTTAACCAAGGACTCTCTATCCAACAACATTGCGTGTGTACCTTCAACAGGAACACCACCATGACACAAGGTAGTAAGATACCATGACCTTCTGTATCCGGTGGGGGGGGGGGGGGGGGGGGGGGGGGGGCAGTACTGCCTACAAGCTTCAAAAGCAAATGATCCTTTGTAAACAAAGTGAAGTCTCATTCCTTCAGGATAATGATTGCTGGCCATTTATTTCCACACGGTTTCAAACACTCTAGTCAATATGCCTTTATTTTCCCCCAGTTTAGCGCACTTTTTGGTTTAGTTTCAGCATGATAGATTCTGTGTGAGCGCCGGAGGCTGAGGGGCAGTGTAAAACAGATGCCATTAAGCTAGAAAGTGTGCAGAGAAGATTTACAAGGGTGTTTCCAAGACTTGAGGAACTGGTCTATAGGGAGAGGTTGGGTCGGCTAGGACTATATTCCTTGAAGGACAGAGGGATGAGGGGCAATCTTACAGAGGTGTATTAAATCACGAGGGGGATAGATGAGGTGAATGCACTGTATTTTACCCAGTGTAGGGGAAGCTGTTTGAATCTTTAAAAAAATATCTCACACACAGACAGCAAACTGCCAAGCAGTGACTTGCTGTCACTGGTGCATTTTTTCCTCTTGTAAAGTTTCTGGTCCACATTCTCCAGTTCCGACCCAAAACATCACCTACCCATGTCCGCCAGAGATGCTGCCTGACCCGCTGAGTTTCTCCAGCACTTTTGCGTCTATTTTTTTGGTAAACCTGTATCTGTAGATCCTTGTGTCTACCAGTAGTTGCAATTATTTATCCTGGAAGGTGATGCTATGTATTTAATTGTCATATGTGCGGAGGCCAAAATAATGAAATTCATATTTGCTGCGGCTTTGCAGGACCATCATCACAATAACACACAAACCAACACATAATAATCTATAACAGCAGAGACACTCAGTATACCATACAGAACCTGGCAAACTGTGGGATATTTTGTTTAGTTTTGCAATAGAGCATGCAAACAGGCACTACGGCCCACCGAGTTCACACTGACCATCGATCACCCGTTCACACTAGTTCTGTTGTCCCACATTCTCATCCACAATCTACAAACCCGCACATCAGGGATGTGGGAGGGAAACCGGAGCACACGGAGAAAGCCCACAGGGAGAACATGCAAACAAGACACAGACAACACCCGAGGTCAGGATCGAACCCGGTTGACTGGCACTGTAGACAGCGGCTCTGCCAGCTGCACCACTGTTCCGCCCATGAATCATACTGGGTAAGCACAAAGGTTTAGGATGGCACTTTGACAGCCCATAAACTCTGCTTTGCCTCTGCAGTATAAAACGCCAGGGGGGATCAGTAATAAGAATTTGCATTGTGGATACTTATTATACAATGTCTGACCAAAGTGGAGAACATGATGTCCTGACACCCATAAAACATGCCATTACGTGAGTAATGAGCAAATAAATAATGTCAATCAATTGATTAAGTTACTTAGAGAGGCATCCAGCACGGAAACACACCCTTCGACCCAACTTGCTCATATCGACCAAGTTGCCCCATCTACACTAGTCCCTCCTGCCACTTTTGGCCCATATCCCCCTAAACTTTTCCTATCCATGTACCTGCCTAAATCTCTTTTAAATATTGCTATACTACCTGCCTCAACTACCCCCTCTGGCAGCTTGTTCCATTTACCAATCACCCTTGATGAACTGATTGAAAGATGCAGCATGGAAACAGGCCCTTCGGCCCACTGAGTCCACGCTGACCATCGATCACCCATTCACACTAGTTCTATGTTATCCCACTTTCTCATCCACTTCCTGCATACCAGGGGATAATTTATAGAGGGGCCAATTCACCTACAAACCCGCATCTTTGGGATGTGGGAGGAAACCGGAGAGCACCCGTGGGAAACCCACGCAGTCACAGGGAGAACGTGCAAACTCCATATGGACAGCATCTAGTCCGGATTGAGTCCGGCTCTTTGGCACTGCGATGCAGAAACTCTACCGGTGCTCCACTGTGCTGCTGACCTCTTGAAAACTGCTGGATGAATTAACTTATAACCATATAACCATATAACAATTACAGCAGTAAACCACCATCCAGTCCCAAACTGACCATCTTTCCCTTCACGTCCATATATCTTGTGATCCTGCCTCCACTGCTGAAGTTTTGAATGTCCCGATCTTTAAAATTATATCTCTGCAATCCCTCAATCAAGTTTGCGCTAAAGAATAAAGACCTAACTAACCTTTCTCTGTAACATAGGCCTGCAACCTTCCTCTACGCGACTTTACTTCAGCGGACTTTTAACATTACTTCCACTGCCTCAATAGGTCGTTGCAGGACGCCGCAATATTTTCAACATGTTGAAAATCCAGCGTCGACCAGAAAAACAGACGCTACGAACTCTTTGACATCTCCCATTCAGGCCAACTGAGGAGGGGACTTCCAAACCTTACACGGCCATTCAGCCGACACCCCGGCGACATGTCGCAGGGTGAAGCCTGTATGGTCGTGAGCAGTCGCCCAAAGAGTCCTACCTTGTTCTGGTCGCCGCTGGATTTGGTCTGACACTGCTGTGGTAACCACTGAAGTAGGAAACATCATGAGGAATCATAGAATATAATCACCATAGGATATCTGGCCCAATACATCCTCACTAACTTTTAATGCTTCTTCCAAAAACACAATTAATCAAATGCAGGCTCAAGGAACTGCAGGTTATTGTTTGTGAAAAAAAAGACAAAGTGCTGGTGTAACTCAGCAGGACGGGCAGTATTTCTGGAGAACACGGATAGGCGATGTTTCGGGACGGGACTCTTCTTCAGACTCGTATTACTCTAATGGAATAGCTATCAATAGTCAAGTCTTAAAGAAGGTTGCGAGTAAATTTATACATTTATGTTATACCTACTTCTTTTCCAAAAAAAAAAAAAACACAATGGAACAAACAAATCTCACAATAAGGAAAAGCCTGCAATTTCAATTAAAGAGGTCACCCGCAAATCAAAACAAACTAATCTGGAGTAACAAAGATGCCTTTGACCAATAAGGTCAAGTAATCCACCAGTACTGGCTTCGTTCCTTAAGAGTCATACTGCACGGAAACGACCCTTCGGCCCAACTCATTCATGCTGACCAAGATGCTGGTCCCATTTGCCCACATTTTTGTTCCATATCCCTCCAAACCTTTCCTATACATACAATGTTAGAGCAAAATTTACTTTTCATACCCTTGACTGAGAAACACATGATTAAGGACAGTGGGATCAGAATGGAGAATACTGGTTAGTGTAGAATTACAGCACAGAAACAGGCCCTTTAGCCCACCAAATCCATGTCAACCAACAATCACTCATACACTATTTCTATCCTACACACTAGCGATAATTTACAGGAGCCAATTAACCTACAAAGCTGCTTGTCTTTCGAATGTAAGAGGAAACTGGAACACCCAGGGGAAACCCACGCGGTCACAGGGAGAACGTGCAAACTCCACACAGACAGCACGCCTAGTCGGGATAGAACCAGGGTCTCTGTCGCTGTAAGGCAGCAACTCCACCACTGCGCACTAATTATACAACAGCTCTGAATTGTTTTAATATATTAAAACAAAAGCTATAAAAGATGCAATGAACCTCATCTTTCTTGCAGGCACCTCTACCCATCACTTCTCCCAGTCCACAGTGCAACAGCTTGTTTTCTCTTTGAAAGTTTGGTTTAACCTTGTCATGAACACTAGCTTCCTCTACCGCATGGAACAGCAATGCTTAAAAAACAAAGAGACATGTTGTCCTTTCCTTACATTGTGCTCTGTTCCAGCGTACACCTGTTATTCTAGTTCCCATTGCAAAATATAGAATGGCAAATAAAATATATAATGGCACAACAGTAGAGCTGGTGCCTCAGCCTGGTGCCTTCAATCCTGGTCTCGGGTGCTGTCTGCATGTGGAATATTCACCTTCTCCCTGTGACCGCATGGGTTTCCTCAGCGTGCTCCGGTTTCCTCCCACACTCCACAGACGTACGGGTTTCAAGGTTAATTGGCTTCTATAAATCGTATATCGTTCCTAATGTGTAGGACAGTGCTAATGGGTGATCACTGGCTGGCACAAACTCGGTGGGCCGAAGGGCCTGCTTCCACGCTTTATCTCCAAAGTAAAAATAAAAGTGAGATGGGTTAGAGTGATATGGGCCAAATTGTAGTAGCTTTGATGGGGCATCTTGATCAGCATGGAAGAGTTAGTCCAAAGGGCCTTTTTAGTTTATATTAGTTTAGTTTAGAGATACAGCATGGTAATGGGCCCTTCCTATGCAGACCATCGATCACTTGTTTACACCAGTTCTATGTTATCCCACTTTTACACCCACTACCTGCACACTTGGAACAATTTAGAGGCCAATTAAGCTACAAACCCATAGGCCTTTGGGATGCGGAGCACCCAGAGGGAACCCATGCGGTCAGAGGGAGAACATGCAAATGAGGAGAGGGATATCGGTTTGCAGGCTAATCCGGTTGAAGGGGGTCGGAGGGAGGCCCTGCATGAGCCTGGGGATTTCCTGCATCTAGAACGGCTCCCAAACAAGGGGGTGGACCGGACTTTGGACTTGTGGAATTGGCACCAAAATATGGCAGCACCTGCATGTGTAAAGGTGCAAAAGGAATTTCACGGGGCAATTGTACCCGTGACAAATAAAGCTTCATTGAACCATCATTGAACTCCACACAGACAGCACCCAAGGTCAGGATCAAACCCAGATTTCTAGCACTGTGAAGCAGTGGCTCTACCAGCTGCACCCATGTGCCGCTAAAGTGTATTTTTCTGGGCTGTATGACCCTGTGACTCTAAAAGAAAAATAATGTGAAATGCTGAAAACTGCAGTAATATGGTTCCCATCCATGGCTCTGAAATGCTATTTCCTGATAAGCATGTCCAGGCTCCTCAAGAGGACAGTATGACCCACACGATCTTCTGGAGACCTGCCCGACTGCAGAACAAAGTAACGCTCTTTCCTCAAAATCAGATTTGCTATTAAAAAACGCAATGCAAAGAATGACTTCCCTGTTCAGACTTTAACCTTTCATCTCCAACTACATATCCTTTGCTTAGGAAAGCACTCTGTTTTAATAAGCAACATTGCTGTGTGTGTGTGTACATGACCCAACATCACATGTTACACTGAAAAAATTTGTGTCTCACACGAACTATAAACACAATGAACTGAAACCCCGAGGTCGATTGCTGCTTGGATTGGCTGGGGTGCACCGTGAGAAATAGTAAAGGATTCTACCAAGTTGTGAATGCTGTAAACAGTACGTTGACCATGTTTAGTTGTGCATGTTGAGTGTCCTTTCTATGAACTGTTAAAAATTCTGTTCTCAAGGAGTTTGACCAAAACTATTTAATCTCCTGAGAAGAAGCCCTCCACGATCTCGGCCCCAGAATTAAATGCCATGGCCTGGTTATTTTAAAGCCATTGTTTCTCATGATCTTCAAGATCATGAGGTGAATGGAAAAAGTGAATGCACAGAGTCCTTTACTCAGAGTATGTGTATAATCTAAAACAAGAGGACATACAGAAGCAAAGAAGTGCATATGCAATGTTAATACTCGAAAGGAGACAAAGCGCTGGAGTAACTCAGCGGGTCAGGCAGCATCTCTGGATGTTACTCCAACACGGGGTCCTTTTTACAAACGGACATACGTTTAAGGAGACATGTCCAAGATTTAATAGGAATCTGAAGGGCAACGGTTTTAACTCAGAGGGCGGTGAGTGTATGGAATGAGCTGCCAGAGGAGATAGTTGAAGCAGGTCCTATAACAACATTTAAAGACATTTGAACAGGTGCATGATAGGAAAGATTTCGAGGGATATGGGCCAAATGCAGGCAAACAAGACTAGCTTAGATGGTGCATTTGAAGAAGGGTCCCGAACCAAAACGTCATCGACCTATTTTCTCCACAGATGTTGCCTGACTCGCTGACTTACTCCAGCGCTTTGTGTCTCTTTTTTGTAAACCAGCACCTGCAGTTCCGTGTGTCTACATTAGTCATAGAGTTGTTTTATAAAAGAACACCTCCCTAGCCGATCCAACCTCTCCCTAGAACTCAAGCCCAGGCAACGTCCAGGTGAATACAAGTACAAACATTATGGCAGGCAGAGACAGGGTAGACAGTCAGACCATTTTTCCCCAGGGTGAAAATGTCAAGACAAGAGGGCAGAGCTTTAAGGTAAGAAGTGCAAAGTTTTAAGATGTGCAGGACATTTTCTTTAAACTCACAGATGGTGGTGGGTGCCTGAAACACACTGCCACATGTGATGGTGTAGGCAGATACGCTAATAGGCATTTAGAAGCCAATTAACCTACAAACCTGCACGTCTTTGAAATGTGCAAGGACATTTTTCTCATTCTTATACCTGTCGAAATGTCTTCCCACACCATCCTCTTAGCCAGTTATGTCACCCCTGTTAACACTGATACTATGCCCTATAATTTTGGCTTAATTTTCTAAAGCTGCACTTTGCAAGATGTCCTTTCAATTACTTTCCCTATATCCAACAGAATTATCCACATTAACCTTGACTGACTGTAAAACTTGCCTTTAACAGCACGGTGGCGCAGATGTAGAGTTGCTGCCTCACAGCACCAGACGCCCGGATTCGATCCTGACCTCAGGTGCTGTCTGTCAGGAGTTTGTACATTCTCCCTGTAACCGCACGGGTTTTCTCCAGGTGCTCCGGTTTCCTCTCACATCCCAAAGACGTGCGGGGTTTATAGGTTAGTTGGCTTCTGTAAATTATCCCTAGCGTGAAAGACAAAGCTAGACTGCGGGTGATCATTGGTAGGCGCAGTCTCAGTGGGCCGAAGGGCCTGTTTCCAATGACAGACTCAAAACGCTGGAGTAACTCGGCAGGTCAGGCAACATCTTTGGAGAAAAGGAATAAGCAAAGTTTTGTGTCCTTTTCTGAAGAAGGGTTCCAACCCAAAGCGTCACCTATTCCTTTTCTCCTGAGATATGAACCAGCATCTGCAGTTTCTTTCGACACATTTCCCAACAGTGTTTACTCTTTTCATATTTTTCGTCAGAGATGTAATATTTGCACACCTCTAATATCTGCATAAGGACCAAAATGCTGCAGTGTTTTTCTTGCCTTTACTTTTTACTTTAAGTAGTACATACTTGCATTAAAATATGTTTAGGCACCTTCTTAATCAAGAATCTTGCTGTACTACCTACAGTGCTAAGCACGATACACTTACCCTTCAAAAGGTTTAGTATAAATAAAGTTTACCACTTGAACGATCTTTCAATCAAAACAGGTTTTAATGTGTGTGAAAAGGTGACCTATTTAATCGGAGTCTGCATTGAATCATCTGATCCCAACTGGTGATGTAAGATCTTGAGCAAAACTCAAAGTGCTGGAGAAATTCAGTGGGTCAGACAGAGTCTGTGGAGGGAATGGACGGACGTTTCGAGTCGGGTCATTTCTTTAGACTGATGGAGGAGGGGAGAGAAAGCTGGAAAGGACAGGTGGAGGTGGGATAATCCATTCCCTCTACAGATGAGAGCATAAGGGGTGGCACAGTGGTATCGCCGTAGAGTTACTGCCTTACAGCGCCAGACCCAACCTTTAATCCTGACCACAGGTGCTGTCTTTAGGGAGTTTATACGTTCTCCCTATGACCGCGTGGGTTTTCTCCGGGTGCTCCGGTTTCCTCCCACACTCCAAAGACATACAGGTTTGTAGGTTAATTGTCTTTTGTAAATTGTAAATTGTCCATTGTGTGTAGGTTAGTGTAGGGTGATCGCTGGCCAGTGTGCACTCAGTTGGCCAGAGGTCCTATTTCTGCGCTGTAATTCTAAAGTCTAAAGTAAAGTTCACAGCCGTCAAATTAAATTACTCTTAAGTAAGTTTTATCTTCAGTTTGTTGCTGTAAATGTATTCATAGTGTGAATTGATTTTAAAAAATGCTCTCCAAATACCTCCAATGTGGCAGTGAGGATTATTTGTTATTGTCATTTTTGAAGGGTCATGGTGAGATTTGGGGCAGGGAGTTAACTCCCAATGTCTCAGGAACAGCTTTCCCCCCTTTGTTATTAGGTTTCTGCAGGGGCTTTCCATAAGCTAGGATACTGTCCAATTTACGTCTATCTCATTGCAGACATTGGACTTTGTCTATGAACTGATGCACTACAATGCAGAGAACTATATTCTGCACTCTGTATCTTCTGCTTCGCTCTACCTCTTATACTCGAGTTTGAACTGATTGTATGTACGTATGACATTATCCGTTTAGATAACATGCAAAACAAAGTTTTTCACTGTACCTTGATGCATGTAACAAAAATAAGTTTAAACCCTCTGGTTCTAGATTCCCCTACCCTGGGAAAAGGACTCTGCCATTGCCAGATAGTTCAGTGTTGTCATGAGGTTCAGGATGGCGGGACTGTCATATGTTGAAAAGAATGGAGCGGCTGGGCTTGTATACACTGGCATTTAAAAGGATGAGAAGGATCTTATTAAAACATATAAGATTATTAAGGGATTGGACACGATAGAGGCAGGAAACATGTTCCCGATGTTGGGGGAGTCCAGAACCAGGTGCCACAGTTTAAGAATAAGGAGAAGGCCATTTAGAACGGAGATGAGGAAAATCTTTTTCACCCAGAGAGTTGCGAATCTGTGGAATTCTCTGCCTCAGAAGGCAGTGGAGGCTGATTCTCTGGATGCTTTCAAGAGAGAGTTCAAGAGCTCTTAAATATAGCAGAGCCAAGGGACCTGGGGAGAAGGCAGGAACGGGGTACTGATTGTGGATGATCAGTCATGGTCACAGTAAATGGCAGTGCTGGCCTGAAGGGCCAAATGGCCTACTCCTGCACCTATTGTCTATTGTTGACGAACCTCAGGATTTACATGGATGTATTAGATGTGACTATAATCATCTCACCAAAGCTGCCGCTCCGGCTCTGGAAACAATTGAGGTGGAATTTTACAGGGATTTGCATGCCGCATCTATATATGTCTGGGCCTGTTCCGCTGCACAAACAGACAGCTCTCTCACTGTGAATGTACAATGTAAACAGCAGTGAGAACAAGTCAGCTTTGAAGCTTGGAGGACAAGTCATTCACTCTGCCTCACAAGTCGTAAAAACTGGATATTGCACAATTTGGGTCTCAAGATTATATCCTGAATGCACGTAGAATCATACAGCACGGAAACAGGCCCTTCGGCCCAACTCGTCCAAGCTGACCAGGATGCCCCATCTAAACTAGTCCCATTTGCCTGTGTTCAGCCCATATCCCTCTAAACCTTTCCTAAACATGTACCTGTCCAAGGATCTTCTAAATGCTGTTTATAGTACCTGCCTCAACTACCCCCTCTAACAGCTCGTTCCATATACCCACCACCCTCCATTGAAAAAGTTGCCCTCAGGTTCCTAGTAGTTTGTTCCCCTTAGCTTAAACTTTGTCCTCTGGTTCTTGGTCCCCTACCCTGTGCACTCAGCCCATCTAATCCCCTCATGATTTTGTTCACCTCTAAAAGATCACTGCTCATCCTCTTGCGCGCCAAGTAACTTAATTTCCTTCCCGCAGCTTTCTCTTAACCCCAGATACTTCAACCGTGCCACAGATAGACCTATCAGCCTGCGTAGTGCTTTGGACTATATATTGATATTGTACTGCAGGTACTGCACCTTAAAATATGTCCAACAAACATTCTACTCCTGGGACTGCAGGTGCTGGGATGCTGAAGGAGTTCTTATGACTGAATCTGATGAAGAAGGTCCCAACTTCACTACACACACACACACACACGGGAAATTTACAGAAAGCCAATTAACCTACAAACCCGCACCTCTTTGAAATGTGCAAGGAAACGGGATCACCTGCAGAAAACCCACGCGATCACAGAGAGAACATACAAATTGGGTACAGACAGCCTCCTTAGTCAGGATCGAACCCGGGCCCCTGGCACTTGAGGCGGCAACGCCACGACTACACCACATCAGTTCACAATCTGAATCAATTAACCTCTTATGGGCCTGTCCCACAGGCGACCTTTTGGGGGGGTGCGGGGGGTTGTGTGTGTGTGTGTGTGTGTGTGTGTGTGTGTGTGTGTGTGTGTGTGTGTGTGTGTGTGTGTGTGTGTGTGTGTGTGTGTGTGTCTCTAAGTGGGACAGGCCCATGAAGCTCAAAAATGATTCATTTAAAAAAAATCAAAGCCAATATCAAGAATAGGATTATTTATTGCGCAAACCACAATGCGAACAAAGAGCAGTACAGAACAAGAATGGGCTCTTCGCCCACAGTCTGCGTCGAACATGATGCCAAGGCCACCTATCTGTGTGCACATGATACATATCTCTCCATTCCCTGCATATCCATGTGCTTTTTCAAAAGCCACTTTAAACACCACTATCGTATCTGCCTCCACCAGCACCACCACCACCACCTCCAACAGCACGTTCCAGACACTCACCACCGTCTGTGTAAAAAGGTTGCCCTGCCTCATATCTCCTGCCCCTCTCACCGTAAACCTATGCTGGAGGAACTCCACAGGTAGGCCAGCATCGGTGGAGGGAATGGACCGGCAACATTTCCGATGCAATCATCGTGTGGAAGCAAAGAACTGCAGATGCTGATTTATGCAAAAAGACACAAAGTGCTGGAGTAACTCAGCAGGTCAGGCAGCATCACTGGAGAACATGGATAGGTGCCGTTTCGAGTACAGCAGAAGGGTCTCGACCCGAACATCACCTATCCATGTTCTCCAGTGATGCTGTCTGACCCGCTGAGTTACTCCAGCACCTTGGAATTATGTTTTTGCCCCGTGAAGTCAAACCTAAAATTCAATTACATTGCAAAACATTAACAAAGCTTTTATTTTTGATCAGCAGAGGGAGCAGATAGCTTAAGCCCAGGGACTTGTATTCCTGTCTTATGATACAGTTTATGGCCTTGCAAGATTTCAAATGAACAGCAGATTAGTTCCTGATACGATTAAGTGTTGATGAGATACAATGTGACTCTGTTTACCCGTCTGAATAGCCAAATACACAAATTCTTATAAATAGATTTTGAGCAATGGAGCAATAGATGTTTAGTCCATCCCCATCAGCAATCAGCAACATGGGAGGGATAGGAAATGAAGGGAAACAAGTGTAAGATGCAGAAAACAAAGACAGTCTGTTACCAGAAGGAAAATAACACATTGCAGTTTATTACTAAGAGTAATGGAACCAGAAAATAGAGGACATAGGTTTAAGGCAAGAGGGGTAATATTTTAAACAAACCTAACGGGCTACTTTTTCACAAAGGCGGTGGTTGGTATATGGAACGGGCTGCCAGAGCAGGTGGTTGAGGCAGGTACTATAACAATGTTTATTGTACTATAACAATATAAAAGACACATGAACAGGTACATGGATAGGAAAGGTTTAGAGGGGTATGGGTTAAACGTGGGCGGGTGGGACGAGCATAGATGGGCATGTTGGTCAGCATGGACAAGTTTGGTGAAGGGCCTGTTTCCATGCTTTTTAGTTAAAACAATTTTAGCTTTAGTGATATAGTGTGGAAACAGGCCCTTCGGCCCAACAAGTCCATGCCGACCATCTATCACCCCTATACACCAGCACTATCCTACACATTAGGGGCAATTTATAATTTTATCAAAGCCAATTAACCTACAAACCTGCACGTCTTTGGAGTGTGGGAGGAAACCGGAGCACCCGGAGAAAACCCACGCACTCACAGGGAGAAGGTACTAACTCTGTACAGACAGCACCCATGGTCAGCATCGAACCCGGGTCTCTGGCGCTGTAAGGCAGCAGGTCTACCACTACACCACCGTGCCACCCTGTAGGGCTGTTATTTTCTTGCTTAAAATTTCTTGCTTATGCAACGCTTAAAATGCACACATTGCACCATTCAACTGATGATCAGTAACTTCGGCACCTTACCTACCCTATGCAAAAAATGGGAGATGCTTAGATAAAAATGCTTATCATTTTATCCTTATCTTTCATGAACTTTGTTTCCTGTTAAATATTAATGCATTTATCTTCAGTTGCATTATCTAGAAGTTTCACTGTTTGACCGAGAATAAGCAGTTAACTATTAACAAGCTGGTCTTAACCTTCGCTGTGTAAAGTATTTTAACTGGGGTAAATAAGTCCAAGAGAATATTCACCCACTGTACAATGAAGCAAAGGTATTTTAATTACTGGGCACACAGCTACAGGAAGGATGTGTTACATTGGAAAGGGTGCAGAAGCGATTCACCAGGTTGTTCTAGAGTCATAGAGAGATACAGTGTGGAAACAGGCTCTTCCACCCAACTTGCTCACACCCAGCAACATGTCCCAGCTACGCTAGTTCCACCCGCCCGCGAATGGTCCATAGCCTTCCAAACCTTCCTATCCATGTACCTGTCTAACTGTTTCTTAAATGTTGGGACAGTCCCCGGCTCAACTACCTCCTCTGGCAGCTTGTTCCATACACCCACCATCCTTTGTGTGAAAAAATTACCCCTGAGATTCCTATTAAATCTTTTCCCCTTCACCTTAAATGTATGTCCTCTGGTGCTCGATTCATCTACTCTGGGCAAAAGTCTCTGTGCATCTACCCACTTGGGCATGCAGGATTGAGTTATACGGAGAAGTTGGATAGGCTGGGACTTTTTTCTTTGGAGCATAGGAGGCCGAGGACTAGGGAAGATGGGACACGCTGGTCGGTGTGAGCAAGTTGGGGAAAAGGGCCTATTTCGACACTCTATGATTCTAGGGTTAAGGTGAGAAGGAAGAGGGTTAAGAGGGGTTGACTTTTTCATCCAGAGGGCAGTCCGTATCTGGAACAAGCTGCCAGAGGAAGCTACAGAAACGGATACAATTATGGTTTTTAAAAGACACATTTGGCCAGAGAAACGTGCAGGAAGGGTTTAGAGGGTTTTGGGACAAATGCAGCCTAATGGGACTAGCCAAGTTAGCCAAGCTGCATAAAAGAGGTGGGCCAAAGGGCCTGTTTCCATGCTGCACAGCTCTGCGACTTGGCTGAAGATGGGTGCAGCCAGCCCTGGGAGATTTCCTGGCATCAGCCCCAAGCTGAGCACATTCAGAACAGCAGAAGGCCAGGAAGGAAATAAGCTCCAGTTCTTGTGCAGCCCTGCCGCAGGCAGAGGCAAGTTTCTATTTTAATTACAACCCTGCTTTAGACTTGAGATATAGCGTGGAAACAGGCCTTTCGGCCAAATGAGTCTGCGCCAACCAGCGATCATCCCATACACTAACACTCTCCTACACACTAGAGACATTTTACAAATTTACAGAAACCAATTAACCTACAAACCTGTACGTCTTTGGAATGTGGGAGGAAACCTGAACACCAGGAAAAATCCCATGCGGTCACAGGGAGAGCATACAAACTCCGTATAGATTGCACCCATAGGCTTACAGTGCCAGAGGCCCAGGTTCAATTCTGACTACGTGTGCTGTCTGTACGGAGTTTGTACTCGCTCCCTGTGGCTGCGTGACTTTTTTCTCCGGGTGCTCCCACATCCCAAAGACATGCAAGTTTGCAAGTTAATTGGCTTCTGTAAATTGACCCTAGTGTGTAGGACAAAACTAGTGTACGGGGTGGTCGCTGGTTGGCGCGGACTCAGTGGGCAAAAGGGCCTATTTTCATGCTGGGTCTCCAGAACTAATACTAAATATGGTGCTACAAATTTGAATCTGACAGATGTCTTCACAGGTGCTATGGCAACAGTTAGTTCAATCAGAGTCTTATGGCAGTTTGCACTCCAGGAAATAAAGAGTTAGAAATATGACCAGAATCAGGTTGGTGAAGACCAAAACTATTGTCCATTTACGAAACTTTGGTTATTACCTGAAACGTCATCAGACCAAAGATGCTGCCTCACCTGTGGGTGGGACTTTGTGTCCTTTTGTGTATTATCCAGCATCTGCAGGTTTTTGTTTCTACATTTCTTGTGCCGACTAGTTTAACATTGTACACCATGTCTTGCCAATGTTGATTTCAGAGTTGTACAGCATGTAAACAGGCTCTTTGGCCCCCATCTTGTCCATACTGATCAAGTTTGAATACTGGGCTAGTCCCATAGTCCTCCAAACCCTTCCCATCCTCATATATCAATCCAAATGTCATAGAGTTATAGATCGTGGAAACAGGTCCTTTGGACAACTTCCACACACCGACCAACATGTCCCATCTACAGTCAGCACACCTGCCTGCATTTGGCCCATATCCCTCTAAACCCATCATATCCATGTACCTACCTAAATGTTTCTTATATGTTGCGATAGCACCTGCCTCAACTACATCCTTCAGCAGCTTGTTCCATAAACATACCACTCTGTGTGAAAAGGTTACCCCTCAGGTTCCTATTAAATCTTCCCCCCCTGGTTTTTGATTCCCCTACTCTGAGCAACTCTGCATTTACTCGATTTATTCCTCTCATCATCTTGTCCACTTCCATCCCACATCCTCCTGCGCTCCAAGGAATAGAGTCCTAGCCTGCTCAACCTCTCCCTGTAACTCAGGCCCTCGAGGCCTAGCAAAATCCTGCAAAATCTTCTCGGAGCCCTTTCCAGCTTGTCCTTTGCAATGAATGCATGGTAATTTTCCAGTGACCTGTTTGTCGGTCCAACCAGTTCTTCTACTTATTTATTCCAAGCTAAATCTGAACACTGCCTGGCAACACTCCGCTCAACGTTCATGGTGGGGAGTGTGGGAAAGTGAAACAAAAACAAATTGCAATGCCTCAATCGCCGCATATTCAGCATCTTTCGATCTAAGATCTTGTATGATCAGATACGAGGTCTGCAAGTCGTAACACTTGTGACTAGGGATCAACATCATCACCTTTGTACAAGTGGGAACAAACAGTCTGCATGCATTTAACTCACATTGAAGTCATAAGTTTATGTCCATAAGTGATAGGAGCAGAATTAGGCCATTTAGCCCGTCGAGTCGACTCCGCCATTCAATCATGACTGCTCTATCTTTCCCTCTCAACCCCATTCTCCTACCTATTCCCTATAACCTTTGACACCCTAGATAGACGCAAAATGCTGGAGTAACTCAGTGGGACAGACAGCATCTCTAGATAGAAGGAATAGGTGACGTTTCAGGTCGAGACCCTTCTTCAGAGGGAGAGGGAGACACAGAGATATGGAAGCATAAGGTGTGAGACATCAAATAAGATGGATTTCAAAGAAAATGTAGAATAGATTATTGTTAGCTAGGAGAAGTTAACAACAAAGCATACAGAGATAAAATTTAATCAGGGGAACAGTCAGACTAGTTGGAGAACTGGGAAGGGGGATGGATGGAAAGAGAGTGGGAAATCAAGGGTTACTTAAAGTTGGAGAAGTCAATGTTCATACCACTGGGGTGTAAGTTACCCAAGCAAAATATAAGGTGCGGTTGCTCCAATTTGTACTGGGACTCACTCTGACAGTGGAGGACAATATGGGAATGGGAGGGGGAGTTTAACTGTTTAACAACCGGGCGATCAGGTAGGTTTATGCAGACTAAGCAGAGGTGTTCAGCGAAACAACTGCCGAGCCTGCAATTGGTCTTGCCGATATAAACGAGTCCACACCTCGAACAGCGGAGACAGTAGTGGAGGTTGCAGGAGGTGCATGTGAACCTCTGCCTCGCCTGAAAGAAATGTCGAGGTCCTTGGACGGAGTCGCCGGCGGCGGTATAGGGATAGGTGTTGCATCTTCTGCGGTTGCAGGGGAAGGTACGAGTTAACCTGGGAGTTGCGGAGGAAACAGTCTCTCCGGAAAGCGGAAAGGGGTGGAGATGGGAAGCTGTGGCTAGTGGTGAGATCCCGTTGGAGGCGGCAAAAATATCAGAGGATGAAGTGCTGTTTGCGACGGCTGATGGGATGAAAGGCGTGAACTTTGGGCGGCAGGGTGATGCCCTCTTGCATTTCATATATCCATCCTGGGAAAAAGGTTCTGACCGTCTCACAATGGTTCTTTATGATCACTTGTACCAAGTGAAATTCTTTTTACAATGCAAGATTAAGTACAAAGTGTATAGAAACAGCGCACTGAGAGCATATGCAAGAGTCTCCAGGTTTTGGTTGCATTTCACAGTCCCATAAAAGCCCGTTGCAGCCATCGCTCCATCCGGCCGTCCCGCGATCTGTTGTCCCTCTACTCACCCGGCCACCTTCAGCTTTCGTGCCTCGGGCACTCTTCCCGCAGCCAACCTTGAGGGCTCGGAAGGCAAGACCCCCGGTTCGTCTCACCGGCCCTTTGTCCAGCGTTAGCCGCCGGCGCCGATTCCCTCCGCCCTCCTGACACATAATCCCGGTCTACGTACGTGGTATCTACCCCAGTTTGTGGTTCTTCTGCCTGTCTCCACTTCCCTGTACAGATACATCTGTGCTGAGGCCGATAAACGTCGACAGCCTGCTCCGGATGTGCCGACATTTCCCAGCGTGAAGCGACCCAATGCTCCGTCTGAAGATGGGTCCCGACCCGAAACGTCATCCATCCTTCTTCTCCAGAGTTGTATCTATCTTCGGTCTAAACCAGCATCTGCAGTTCCTTTCTGTGCACTTCAGTAACTTCTGTTCCCCCTGACAACAGTCCTGTTCCCCTTGACAAATCTCCATCCTCTCTGCATGGGTTGATGGAGGAAGGAGCGGGGCAGAGAGAGTGGGGATTTCAATCTCAATTCCAGACTACAGTGCACCAGCTATGCTAACTAGCCCATGCTCCATTGTTCACAGCTCATTGTTTTTAGTTGTTAGATTTAGTGAACAGTGTGGAATCAGGCCCTAGGGCCCACCGAGTCCGCACTGACCACCGGCTCACACAAATTCTATCTTATCCCACTTTCCCATCCACTCCTAACAAACTTGGGGTAAATTACAGAGGACACAATAACACACAGATAATATATAATAATCAATAATACAATAAATCAATAACTAATGCAAATTAACCTACAAACCCGCATGTCTCTATAGGATGTGGGAAGAAATCAGAGTACCCGGAGGAAACCCATGCAGTCACAGGGAGAATGTACAAAGTCCACACAGACTGCATCCAAGGTCAGGTTCAAACCCAGGTCTCTGGTGCTGAGAGGCAGCAACTCTACTGCTGCGCAAATGGGCTTGGTATTCAAATTACACTGATCCTATTACATAAAAAAGTAAAAGCTAAGAGACAGGAGTCAAGAGAATTTAACTCATACGTTCTGCAAACAGAACAATTCAATTCTTACCTGCTGCAGCTTAACAGGCCTGTAAACACCATAACACGCAGATAATATGTAATAATCAATAATACAATAAATCAATAACTAATACAAGAATGCAAAATTAAAGATTAATTTTTGCATTTTATTGGTTTTATTTTATTTAACTTTTTTTTGTTTGTTTATCTATTGACGATTGTGTTTACAGGCCTGTTGTTCTGCAGCAAGATTTTTTCAGTGACTGACGCCGGTAAAACCGTCAAGTTGTACGACATACATGCTGACGTATGCTGTCCTGCGGGTGACGCCCGGTTAGGGTTAGGGTCAGGGTTATGGTTAGGGACCACAGATAGGCTGTAAAATATTCTTCCTTCAATGCATGGATTTTAAACATTAATATATTAAGTTTAATACAATAAAATCAATTGTGCAAATGAAAAGATGTCTGAGTTGTTCTGTTTTATTTACAGATATATTGGGGAAATTACAGATGCGTCGGGGAAAGTGGGGGGCGGGGGAGCGTTTGGAGAATGGGAGAAGGGAGGGAGAGAAGGGGATGTGAGGGAGGGGGGGAGTGGAGAAGGGGGAGAAGTGTGGAACGGGGAGAAGGGAAGAAGGGGGGGAGAAGGGAAGAAGGGGGGAGGGGAAGAAGGGTGGGGAGGGGTGGAGAAGGGTGGGGAGCGGTGGAGAAGGGTGGGAGCGGTGGAGAAGGAGGGATGGGGCAGGAGGGGGAAAGAGGGGGGTGGAGGGGAGTGGGGAGGGGAGTTCAGTCTACACTCACTGAATCCATCCTTGTGAAAAGTTAGAGACGGTGATTGGATCTGGAAGCGGACCAAAACATCTGTAAATAAAACTGAACGACTCAGACAACTTTTTATTTGCACATTTGATTTCATTGTATTAATTTGAATATATTAATGTTTAAAATCCATGCTTTGAAGGTAGAATATTTTACAGCCCGTCTGTGGTCCCTAACCGGGTATCACCCGCAGGACAGCATACGTGCGACAGGGCGCACGACACGATGAGTCGCCCAGATGTTGCCGCTGGGTGTCTCATCCAGGGGCAACAGGGAGACACCGCGCGCCACTACATGCGTCACCACGCGTCACGACCCAACCACCTCTTTTCAGCCTGTCGCCGAAAATGGTGCCCAAGTGGAACAGGCCCTAAAGAATTTAATTGTTCCGTTTTTGGTACATATGACAATTAAACAAAGATGTTGATTCTCTTGACCATTGAAGGACCGTAGGGAAACAAAAGACAGTGCGACATGCTCCATGCACACTAAACCCCCTCTATTCAGTTTCTCAGACGATTCTTTCAAGGCTGAGAATATATTTTTGCACTCTATCTACCCGTTTGCTCCACCTATTTGCTGCACACTTCACGCTGCCTCGACAAGGCCACCAACATAACCAAGGACCAGTCTCACCCCAGTCACTCCCTCCTGCCCTCTCCCATCAGAAGTGTGAAAACGCATACCTCCAGATTCAGGGGCAGCTTCTTCCCAGCTGTTATCAGGCAACTGAACTGTCCTCTCTCATCTACCTCATTGGAGACCCTGAGACTATCTTTAAGTGGACTTTATCTTGCACTAAACATTCCCTTTATCATATATCTGTACACTGTGGATGGTCCGTTTGTAATCATGTATTGTCTTTTATCTGACTGGTTAGCACACAACAAAAGGCTTTTCACTGTACCTCGATACACGTGACAATAAACTAAACTGAACAAGGAACTGTAGATGCTGGTTTACAAAACCAGTAGGGCACAAAGTGCTGTAGTAACTCAGCGGGTCAGGCAGCATCCCTGGAGAACATGGGATAGGGCAATGTTTCTGGTCTGAAGAAGGGTCCCAACCTGAAACGTCGCCTATCCATGTTCTCCAGAGATGCTTCCTGACCCGCTGAGTTACTGCGGCACTTTGTGTCTTTATTAAACGCTAAACTAATGTCTTGTTTTTTTGTGCACTCTTCTTCCTTTTAGAATTTTACATGTAAAATACGTACAATCTTGTGTGTTTGGTGGAATATATGTGCCAGTGATGCTGCAGCTAGCAAGATTTTCATTGTACCCGTTTCGCTCTGTACTTGTGCGCGCTACAATAAGCCTAAACTCAAACACTTAACGCTCAACATTACTATCAACCAAAGTTATTTTCTGGAAAGTTTCAGAGAGCAAAACAATGTGTGGTTGTGCCCGGACAGACAGCGCTCTGTGAAAGCACACGCCATGATAGACGAGTCATGGGAGAGTGAAAGGGTGAATACCATACAGATCAAGAATTGAAGGTCAAATAAAGATCTCAAAGCCAACAGAGATCTACTCATTCCTGTTGCTCTGTGTAGTCGATTCAGAATAAGCACGGCTGGGACCCGCGCCTTCACAGGGAGAACGTGCAAACTCCACACAGACAGACAGCACCCAAGGTCGGGATTGAACCCTTGTCTCTGGCGCTGTGAGGCAGTGGCTTGCACTATCCGTGACATTTTAAATTCACTGGGTCGTACAGCATGGAAACAGGCCCTTCGGCCCAACTTCACTTGTAGATTGAATCACATGAAAGTGGTATCTTATTTCTAATGGCCAGTGAATTCTGCACAACATTAATGTTAAAAGAGAAACAGTTGTCAAAGTTGAACATGATGATCGTTAAAAGAACGGAAGGAGATACAAGAAGAGAAATAAAGTACTGCAAATGCTGGAATCTTGAGCAAATCACAAAGTGTTGGACTGTGGATGTCAGCAGGTCAGGCAGCATCTGTGGAGGGAGATGAACAGACGACGTTTTGGGTCGGGACCCTTCTTCAGATTTACAGGAGATACAAGTAGTTGAGTTCATAGTGCCAGAGACCGGGTTCAAATCTGACCTCGGGTATGTGTGTGTAGTTTGTACGTTCTCTCTGTGACCACGTGGGTTTCCTCCGGGTGTTCTGGTTTCCTCCCACATCCCAAGGGCGTGCTGGTTTGTATGTTAATTGGCCCTCTGTAAATTTCCCCTAGTGTGCAGGGGGTGGATGAGAAAGTGGCATAACATCGAACTAGTGTGAACGGGTGATCAATGGTCGGCGTGGACTCAGTGGGCAAAGAATTATTTTTACATCTCGAACGGTACCTCATCCTAATCATGCACATGACAATTAACTTAGAATGTAGAAAGAAGGAACTGTAGGTGCTGGTTTACCAAGGAAAGACACAGAGTGCTGGAGCAACTCAGCAGGTCAGGCAGCATCTCTGGGGAACATGGACAAGTGACGTTTCGGGTTGGGACCCTTCGTCAGACAATCATTTTCAACATGTACACACCATGCAATATTAATAACATGGAAAAAAACAGATACAGTTGTAACTGCAGTTGCCCTTGCTCTTCTGAAATGTTTGTTTCAAATACATTAGGAGAACCTGTCTCCGAGTTCCACCATGTAGTTATTGCTCTAACTACCATGACCTAGTTATTCAAAGTGTATGTCGCCATTCATGTGATATTGTCTTGCCCCTAAATACACATTCTGACCTATTTATTTTGGAATAAACAATTTACATTTCCTGGAATTCTGTCACAATCTTTAGCCTAGTTCTTCAACATTCCTCCTTCCCTGTAGGTGGATCATATACACCTAGAAAAGTACTCAAAAGACCAAAGAATCAGAGGCATGAATCACGCAGCACGTTTCCATGCCCTTCGGCCCACCAAGTCGTGCCAACCATCAACAGCCTATCCCCCCCCCCCCCCCCTCCAATTCTACGTTCATATTATTTTGTATTCTCTCCAACCCCTCATCAACTCCTCCAGATGCTACCACTGACCCCTATAATAGCAATTGACAGTGGACAATTAACCTACCAAATCAAATGCCTTTGGAGACACAAGCCTGTGTAGATGCTGGAATTATGTGAAATACAAAGTACTGGAGGATCTTGGCAGGAGAGGGGGAGGAGAACTTGGCACACTTTGAGGAGATTTCACATTGGTGCAGTGATATGGAGACAGGAGGAACTGCAGATGCTGGAACGTTGCATAACACACTGGAGGAACTCAAGGACCCAACCAGAAACGTCACGTGTCCAGTCCTTTCACAGATGCGGCCTGACCCACTGAATTACTCCCACACTTAGCGTTTACACAAGTCTTTGGGACATGAGAAGAAACCAGAGCTCCCAGAGGAAACCCACACGGTCACAGAGAAAACGTGCAAACTCCACACAGACAGGATTGAACGAGAGTCTTTGACACTGTGGGGCAGCAGTTCTACAATCTGTGCCACGTAGGGTCAGAGTCAAACAGCACGGAAACAGGCTTCTGTCTTCATGTGTAGGAAGGAACTGCAGATGCTGGTTTAAATCGAAGATAGACACAAAATACTGGAGTAGGTCAGTGGGTCAGGCAGCATCTCTGGAGAGAATGAATGGGTGATGTTTCAGGTCGAGACCCTTCTTCAGACTGCACTGTCTTTTCAGCTCTAGCATTCGTCCTCCATCTGCCTATGTACCACTCCTTCACCAATATCCACCTATTGCCTGCCAGGAAAGGATGCAAAGTGCTGGATCGCTCATTGGGTCGCACAGCATCTCTGGAGAACATGGATAGGTGACATTTCCATAAGGCGTACACGTCACTCATCCTTCTCTCCAGAAATGCTGCCTGACCCACTGAGTTATCTAACACTTTGTGTCTATCTTTGATATAAACCAGCATCTGCAGTTGCTTCCGACACGTACTAAATTAACCAGAGAGAAACACAGTGCAGGAAGACCGGGTGACCTGGCATGCTGAATCTCAAGGGCAAGGTTGGGCAGGCAGCAGGAAGTGTGTGCGGGGTAGGGTAGGGCGAGGACAGGCAGCCAGCAAAGGAGAAGGTGAGTAACTCAATGCGGTCACCAATGCAACAGGTGGGGCAACTGATAACAACACAAGGTGGAAGAGGTGGATAACTCAAGACAAAAGTGTTGTAATAAGAAAGTGGACAAGTTTGAGTGTGGCACAGTGGCGCAGCGGTAGAGCTGTGTATTTTCCAGGACATTTTGGACAGTTCATGCCCCGCACCTGCCCAGTGCCAGCCACCCAAAAGATGCTGTAATGTGAAGAGATTACTGGTTGGACAGAGCAAAACGCTTAGAGTCATACAGTGTGGAAACAGGTCCCTCGGCCCAACTTAACCACACCAACCAACATGCCCCATCTACACTAGTCCCACCTGCCCACATTTGGCCCATATATCGCGCTAAACTGTTCCTAGCCTTTTACCATTCCAAATGGGTTTTTTTTTTTAACTTTAGAGATACAGCTTGGAAAAAGTCCCTTCGGCCCATCACGTTCACGCCAACCAACGATCACCCCGTACACTAGCACTAGGGACAATTTATAATTTACAGAAGCCAATGGACCTATAAACCTGTACATCTGTGGGATGAAGGAGGAGACCAGAGCACCTGTGGAAAACCCACATGGTCACGAGAGAGAACAGACTTTTTTGAAAATCCGCATCTGCAGTTCATTGTGTCCACGTATTAACAATTTAAAAAACTTGACTTGTTTATAGTTTTAGCAAAACCATTTGGAACCGAGATCACTTAATAGTAGATAAAGTGTATAGTGTGAAGTCTTCAAACTCCATTGCGAATTCAACATTTTGTTATGTAGTAATTATGCACAGCGATTAAATTATGAATGATGAATTGAACAAGCAGAGAAGCATTTAATAGCTTGTGATGTACAACTTTTAATCTATGGCTTCTTGCTTCAATTTTGAGAAAACTACTTTTCATTGATGTAGAATTTAAAACCATCCTACAGTGTTATCGGGGCATTCAATTTTTAGCCCGAAATATTAAGAAATCTTAATGCAATCTTTGCTTTATTCTCCTTTGAAAAAAAAATAATAATTAATTCAACCCAAAGTAGGAGTTTAGTACTCTTGGAATATTAGTTATGAGATAATTTGATCGACAGCCAGACTATAACTTATACACAAGCATTTTAAAACTAGGCACGGAAGTACAATATCTCCCCTGTGTTGATTGTTCACCCTTAATTGGGAATAAAACATTTAATTACATTATTAGGTCATGATGTTTAAGTAAATCTTTCAAATGGTAGAGTTGACAGTTCAAAGGTCATATTTCTTGACACAGATGAATCGGACTGGAGCACAGGATGGTCTGTGCAGGTCTTGTAACAACAGTGAGTAAAAGTAACACAATTACCACCAGAATATAACTTTTCAAATCAGCCTAAAGTGCACATCTGTCACAAGTTGCTATGAAATCCTTTCTGATCTTTTATGATATTTGACCGTTTCCCTTTAGGTTTTTAGAACATAGTACAGCACGGGAACAGGCCCTTCGGTCCACAATGTCTGTACTGAACATGATACAAATTTAAACTAATTTCCTCCAGTCTTTTTATCTCACACCTTCTGCCTTATCATCTCTGGCATTTGCCCACCCACCCATCTGTCAAAACCTCCCTCACCTGTATCCACCTATCACTCACCAAGCTGTGTCCTGCCACCCCCACAATCCGTCTGGACAAGGGTCCCAATCCAAAACGTCACCTATCCATGTTCTCCAGAGATGCTGCCTGACCCGCTGAGTTACTCCTGAACTGTGTGTCTTTTTTTAAAATAAACCAACATCTGCAGGTCTTTGTTTCTAAAATAATCACTTCTATCCACACAATCAATATCCCCCCCCCCCCCCCCCCCCTCCCCCCCCCCCCCCCCCCATGCATATCCCTGTGCCTGTCTAAAAGCCTCTTAAATACCATAATAGTATCTGCCTCCACCACCGTTCCTGCATATTCCAGGCACCCACCACCCTTCTGTACAAAAAAAATTGCCCCACACATCTTCTATACTTAACTAAGTCTCTCATCTTGTCCTCTTCCTGTTTGCATTGTATTTAAATTTGCACAAAAACGACACCCGATAGAGCTACTTTATTTCGCCACCTGACTCACCGTTCGCCTGTGCTACAGGTGCACCATGTTCTGTTCCGACGGGTGGAATATTACAAAATTTATGAAAGTTTAAAAATCGTAAGATCAGCAGATTGGTCTTCTCTCCTGTCATTCACCGAGACGGCGAAGCCCCTTCCAGCACTCGCAGTCAATCACCGGGGCAAGGAGAATAAAACCCCGGAGGCCGGGCTAAGTCCGTGAGCCGCGCTGAGCCCCGAAGCCAGTAAGCCCGAAGCCGTCCCGAAGCCGACGGGCCCGAAGCGGGTGTCCGGAGCGCGGGGAGCCCGGAGTGCGGGGAGCCCGGAGGCGGTCCGGAGTGCAGGGAGCCTGGAGACAACCTGGAGGCAGCCCGGAGTGCAGAGCGGCCCTGAGCCTGGACAACTGCTGCAACCTCGAGTTCCTAAGGAAGTGAGGAGTGAGAGTGGGGGGGGATTGAGGGAGCCGGGTGCTGGCGGGGCACACCACCCCGCGCCCACACACTCCCTGGATGGAGTGAGTGCGTGGAGGGGGGGGAGAATGGCAAGGGGCTGAGTGGGGGGGGTGTGAGGGGGGGATCAGGAGCGTCACAATGGGAACCCATCAGCCGCGCCTGCGCAGTCGGGGACTATGGGTGAGTGGTGGAATATTGCGTTGGGGGACCAGGCCTCCCATGTGAGAACGGGACCCAAAGGGTCCCACTTAGTCTAGTCTCCTTTAAATCTCACCTTAAAGCTATGCCCTCTAGTCTCTGACATTTCCACTTTGGGGAAAAGTCGTGTTACAAGCTCAGTGTAATAATAAAGCTGGCACTGAATGAAACATGGTTTGCCATTATGTTTGCCATTTGTACAGGTACATGGATTGTAAAGGTTTAGAGGGATATGGGCCAGAGGTGGGCAGTTGGGACTAGTGAAGGTTGGGCGAAAGGGCATGTTTCCGTGCTGTGTAGCACCAAGGTGAAAATTTCCATTGTATTTGCATTATATGTGATGATTTTATCTTTTTCATGCCAATGATTTTAGCTGTATGTTTCACCTGACTTAGTTCAGAAGGGCTGCACAGAGGCGCAGCGGTAGAGGTGCTGCCTTACAAAGCCAGAGACCCACGTTCGATTCTGTTCTCGGGTGCTGCATGTACAGGGTTTGTATGTTCTCCCTGTGACCGTGTGGCATTTCTCCGGGTGCTCTGGTTTTCTCCACACTACAAAGATCTACAGAGTTTGTAGGCCATTTGGCTTCTGTGAATTGTAAATTGTCACTGGAGGGTAGGATAGTGCTAGTGTACGGGGTGATTACTGGTCGGCGCAGCCTCAGTGGGCGCTATATCTCTAAAGTCACTTAATTCAGGAGTTTGACAAATTTTCTTTTGAGGTTTTTATATCAGGACTCATTGAAAAACATTTCCAAAAAAAAAGCAACTTGTGACTTGGTAATTATGCAAACAACCCAGTGACAACATCCTATGTTGTGTTAAGCAAAATAGTTCAAGTCATGTTTTATTTTAATGTTATGCAACTACAGTCAGGAGCAATATAAATCTAACACAGAACTGAAAATGGTGGAAAATAACATTTTACTTCGGAGTCACGTGAGTGATTCCGTGAAGAAGCCCCGCCAGGCGCGTGCGCGTCATTACGTCAGTCGCAACTCCACCAGCGGTAAGTTATAAACCAGCAGGTAAGTGATTTTTTTAAACTTTCTGCGGTTTACTTAGCTCCGTAAGGCTGGTTACAGGAGCCTGCAGGAGAAATCTACAATGGAAAAAGTAACAAAAAAGGCCGCTGCCGTTAGAAGTAAGAAACTTACCCGCAGGACCGCGGTTAGCGAGCGTAGGTCGGCTGTGGAAACACCGGCTTCAGAAACGCCGGCTAAAAAGACGCCGACTACAGAGCAGCCGGCAGTTCAGCAAATTCCAACAACTCCGGTGCATCAGAGCACTGTGGCCACTCCTGTCGGGAGGAAGGCCAAGAGGAAAACGGCCAAGCCTATCGACTCGGATGAATCAGGCCAGGAAGACTCTCCTCCTTCAAATAAAAACGTTTGGGGGTCGTCTTGACAAAATGGAAAACCTAAAAGAACAAATGCTTAATCATGAGGTGTTCCAGTCGGGGTTGCATACCCCCAAGGGTTCCCCAACAGCTCTCTGGAGCAACCTCAAGCAAAGGACCGTATGGCGAGGAGCAGTACCAACAATACGCCTACGAATATGAATGGGAACCCACAACAGCAGCGCCTTTTCAAGGGCTGCGTGATACCTCCCTAGAGCAAGACCCGGGAGAGCCAAGGCAGTATGAATCTGACCCTGAAGTTGGTGGCACTGCAGATGTGCATACACCAAAGCACATGAGCTATGCTCCAGCAATTGCTATGTGGCCAGCAATTTTGCCATACCGGCGGGGACTGGTGAAGCCATGGATGACAATCTGGCCAGCAATATTAATTATATGGCGTCTCAACAGCTCCAGGGCTCCATAATGGAGGAGACTTCTTTGCGTTACCAGACACCTGTTAACTGTGCGTCGCTCAAGGTCGTATTAATCTGTTGATATGCAGATTCTGACCAGACCGTTCCAGGGGCTCGGACTATCGAGTAGGACCGTGGATGTGATTACTGCGGCCTGGAGAGATAGTACTAAAAAGCAATATGTATCTCATATTAAGAAATGGGAGATGTTTTGTTTACAGTCAGATATATCTTATCATACTGCAGGCATACCAGATGTATTGGAGTTCCTTGCTACATTGCATTTTGACAAGCAATTGAGCTATAGTGCCATTAATAGTGCTCGGAGTGCTTTGTCCTCCTATTTAGGGTATGTGTTGGGACA